>WEIV01019354.1:104720-115538 GCA_013390005.1 Calyptomena viridis | reverse complement strand
AGCCTCATGGATAAGGGCGTTAAGAGGTGAGGAGCGGGGGCGGAGGGTGAGAGGAGGCCGCGGCCGTGGGGCGGCCCGGGAACGGCGCTGCCCGGCTGACGCCTCTCCTCCGCAGCCTGCTGGATGTCTCCCTGAGCTCGGACCTGCACACGCTCAACGCCCACTGCAACCGCATCGCCAGAATCGAAGGGCTCGGCCACCTCCGGAATCTGCAGCATTTGGATCTGTCCTCAAACCAGATCCGCCGGATCGAGGGGCTCGGCGCCCTGGCTAACCTGCGCACACTGAGCTTATCCTGTAACCTGATAACCAAAGTGGAAGGTCGGCAATGTTTGTAACTGTCCATTAAGCAACTCAGGAAGGTTTTCAAAGAGTTATCTTAAAGTTTGCTTCTGGAATGTTTGCATATAATTAAGGTTATAAAAAGTTAGTATGGGCTACTAACCATACTGTAAATTTTAAAATTAATGTGTATAGTCTTTATAAGCCTTAGCATAGAAAAATGCCCTTATTTAGAACGAAAACCTGATTTTTACTTTATTATTATATTTTAATATAGTCATAATCATAGTAATAATAATTATATAATGTCATATATAGTCATAATTTGTAGTTATGGTTTTTTAGAGCTCACTTTGCAAGCTTTGAATGTGATGAAAGCAGAGCATTCTTTTGAAAAATCTTATTGTTTCTATTTTTTCCTTCTTTTGTTTAGGACTGGAAAAACTCTTTAATTTAACTATGCTGAACTTATCATATAATCGCATCCATGATCTCTCCGGTAAGTGACTTTGCCATATGCAGTGCAATACAAAGCATTTGTCTCACTTTAATTTTGAAAAATTTGACCAAATGTATTTTGAGAAGTTTCTAGTACTTCAAGTGCTAAATCACCAAATAATTCTAATAAAGGTGGCAATTGCTGCTCCTCTCAGCTTTCAAGTTTCTTAACACTGAGGATTGTTCTAAACTGGAAATTATTCTTCTGTATTTGGCAAGGCCGAGCTTGTTCAGAAAGTAGTGCAGTAAACATTTCAAACTTACTCCCAAAATATTCATGTCTTTTGTTTTACTGAACAAAAATGCAACTTGACATGTGATACAGAAGTTTTCTTCTATATCTGTTTGTTGAAATGGTCCGTTGTTGCTTGTAAGATTTTATGCTACAGAATCAGGAGAATTTTTAATAGAAAATTAAAAACACTGGTAACGATTTTGTTAATGAACTGAGTTATAAGATGAAACTTCAAGGAACATGTTTATTTTTACATGCTCTTTAACAGTCAGAAGCTAATGTGTTTCTTTAAGGTTAGCTCTCATAACTAGCTGAAGTGTTGTGCTCTATGGTAGAGTGCCATAGCAAATTAACATATTCAGACAAGGCTATAGAACAAGTGTTCTCTCATTTCCATTTATGATATATTATTTACCGAATATTTTTCAGCAAGATGCCATTTGTTTTAAACCCCATAGTCTAGGACTATAGCAGAAAACATTATTTTGTGGTTGGGTTTTTTTTCCGAAATTTCCAGGATTTCGACCCCTTCATGGAACCAGACATAAGATTAGCCACATTGACCTTCACAGCAACTGTGTAAACAATATTAATCACTTGCTTCAGTGCACAAAGGGGCTGCGCTGTTTGACGAATCTCACACTGGAAAAAAATGGAAACGCCAATCCAGTTTGTCACACAGAAGGTATGGATCTCAGGTGGATACTTTTTGCACATTAGGTCAGTGATTTCCTTTAAGCTATAAGCCATGTTCTGAAGCTTGCAAATTTATTCATTTTCCTTCTTTTCCCATAGCTTCAGTTAGCAGTGACAGACTCTCGGATACTCTGTAGTAATTACTGTTTATATCAAAATAGTAGGCAGGGGTTTCTCTAGGCAGCATGGAGACAAGTTGGAGAATGCATGTGCATACATCACTTTCAGTTGAGTTGCTTAGAGCTTCTGCTTTGGGGGTAGGTTTTTCATTTAAATGTTAAACCATGTTTTCAAACAAGTTAAATTGTAGCATCCTATTTTGGTGTAGGGGATTTTTTTTTATTTTCTTTGTGTATAAAAGAGGGGAAAATCTAGAGGAAAGTAGAAGCAGAGGATTGATACTTTTGGAAAGCTCAAAGACAATTCGTTACAAAGGGCAGAACAATGAGAATTACTATAACACAAAATAGCAGCTGTATCTTGAGCACATGACTGCAGACTGATGTGACTAAATGATAGGCAGTTAGAAAGAAACCTCAGAGGTAATTGAGGAAAGCCAAATAAGGTTTTAAGTAATATTTTCAAAAGCAAAGGCTTTACATCCAGGCACTACAGAAACAGTAACAGGACTGTTAAAGTTATCTGGATAACTTAGATAATTCCACTGGGTTTTTCCTGCAAGTATTTACATACCTCTTTATATCTATGTCTTTGGTGACTCTTTCAAAGCTGCAGGCTGTAGAAGGCCAAATTCTATTAACTTAAAGAAAGTTAACTTCAATGCTTTACAATTTCATAATGCCTCATTTCATTAACTGACAAAGAAGTTATCTAAGCCCTTTCAGAACTTGCCTTTCCATTACATTTGTCTATCCTTCCATTTGATATAATTGTTTTGGTGCTGTAAGCTGATATTAAAAGCTTGTCTGTGCAACTGCAGTATGCTGATGGTGGTTGGGAAATCCCTGTGTAGACCAGGACCAGGCAGGCAGCTTCCCAATCCATTTAGCTTTATAATGTTGTCTGTTGAATGCCATGGGTTTGGAAAGGTGAGACATTTGTAGATGACTTGCGACTTTTTTCCTTAAAAACGCTATGAATCATTATGCTATGAATCATTTAAGGTAACAGGGTACCTGAAATACACTAGACATCTCCTTAGGAGATTGTTTTCAATTTAAATGTGTTTTTATTTCCTCAAGGTTATAGAGAAACTGTTCTTCAGTCGTTGCCCCAGCTAACAGCTCTAGATGGAAGAGTTATTTCTGATGAACCAGAGAACCTGGCAGAAGAAAACTGTTCAAATTTGCAGTGCTTAGAAGACGTTTTGGGCTCTTTGGTTTCATCCGGGTGCCCCTCATACAGAGATCAGGTGCCATAGTTTGTGTGTATTGATTTTAAAATTGATACATTTTATTTTGATATTGCATGCAGCTCTTTAATGCTACAAGGGTTGTCTTTCCTTCTGATAGAACAATGTTGCCTTACCCCTGGCGACACCACATATCGACCAGGCATTGGCTCATTTTCGTCAGCGTACAAGAATACCAGCACAAGGTGCCACCAGCTCCTCCACAGAGCTTGTCTCATCTTCAGAACCAGAGAAGGCTGAACTTGATAAAATATACAGTGAGATGAGAATTAAAAAAATAGAAGATCAGATTTCACAGATACTGCAAAAGGTGATTTTTTTTCTGTAATTGTACAGGAAGTTCTGTTTGTAAAGTGAGGTATACCTTTCTGATAATGCAAAAGTTTTCTTGAACAGACTGGAGCACGTGTACTGGTATGTATGTGCTAAAGTGTTCTTAAACATTTTGAGAAGCTGGGAATAAAATAAAAACAAGTCTTTAAAACTGAAGCTTGCACTTTGAATCATGAAAACTTTCATACTGAAGAAAAGCCATAGTGTATGGGACTAGCAGAGCTATGTGATCATGTTATAGTAGAAAATTGTGTTCTATTTTTTACCCTGAAGCCATCAATATAGTAACTGAACTGGAGTAAAACATGAAATCCACCAAAATACCTGGATTATACAGTTGGTGAAAATTAATTTCAATAGGTCAGCTCGATCTGTTTGACAGATAACATAGTTTGTTTCGTTAACATATTTTGTTAACATAGGTAATATACAAGTTTGTCAGGTTTGTTTTGTAATGGTTGGTGGTGTTTGCAAAGCTTTTTTGCTTAAATGCTGTATTTGTTTTACATTTTGCATCAACCATTTATGCCTAATGATTTTACCAAACCTCAGGAATTTCAAAAAGGTACACCTATACGTTCTCAAACATATTCAGTTCATTTTATCTTTACAACAACAAAATATTTTAGCACGGAGAAAAGGGATTGTAAAAGTAAAAAATTGGAAGCAGTTATTTACTTTTCTATCGAGATTATTTTGTGTGAATTTTTTTTAAAGAGTACTTGAATAAGTGTTAGAAATTAGCCAATTAAAAATGACAAAATTTATAGATAAAACTTAGATCTCTTTTTAGGTATCTGACAGCTCAAGACAGAAAGCTCCTCCAAGTCCTGTCAAAGCTAAGAGAGACACAGATCCAACTTCTGAGAGTGAAAATGAGAGTGGGAAAGAGAACAACAGAAAGGTCATGAAAAGAAGCAAGATCCCTACTTACCGGAGAACTACCTTACCTACAAAGTGTCATGGGAGTCATCTTAAGAACAAAATAACCACCAGGTATCCCAGTGTTTGCCATATAAAGCCAAAATGAATTAAACTGAAATTTAAACTAAATTTAAATGAAATAAAATTAATATTGTCAGAGTGAATGTAGTATTTGAAACATTTTGCTGAAAGTGGTAGGTTAGGTAATTTAGCTCTGTTAATAATACCCTGAAAACAAGTAGCTACTGAGGCTTCATTCTGTCATTTCTCCATATGAGTAGTGTCTCTTTAGGTGAGAAGGAAATTGAACTGAAGATTGTGGAACAAACACTTTCAGAATTCTAACAGCTTATATTTCCATCTTTGATGCAAGTTGTAGTGAAAGAATAATTCTCCACAGACTGAACTGAGTCATTATAAAATAAGGTGTCAAAACAATAGTCAAGAATATAACTGTCCATATTTTGTGATGAAGCTGAGGATGCCATAGTGATTTGTTGGATTTCAATAGTAAATATCAGAAGTGATGAGTAGAAGATGGTATAAATTGGAATATATTAGTTTAGTCAGCCACTGCAGCTCTACAGCTATTCTGCTTCTCTGAAATTGTTTCATGATCATCAGATGTCTTTCAGATACCATAAACTAGTTACATGTATCTTTTTACAGCTGAATATTTGAAATTAGCTGTTTCTCATTTGGTCTGCTTGCAAAATTATTTTCTACATGGTTTTGATCTGTACTATTCAGCTGTTGCACAGCACTGTAAAATTTTGTCCTATGAAAGTGTCTGAATCCCGTTACTGTTTAAACTCTGTATATTCTTAAATACACCTTCATGTTCTGCTATTACAGAGAAGAGAAAAAAGGTTCCTCAAAGTGTCCATGCTCCAGTCAGAAAGACTCTCATCTTAGCTCATCATCAAATAGTCAAGACTTGAAAGTAGTGGGAGAAAAAGCTGAAATACTAACGGGAAGACAGAGCAATATAGAAAAAGTAGAAGAAAGTAATTCAAATCCCACAAAGGAATCAACATATCAAGTAGGTTTCAAGTTAAATATTGCAAGTTAAATCATTTCAAGTTAAATATATGTCTCCTGGTCAAAATAAAATTGGAGGTGACAAAAACAGTTGAGTGTAGATAGTATCAAAAGTGGTGGTGTTCCTGTCATGTCAACTGGGAGAGGATTTATTTTGTTTCACTTTTATGGGAGATGTTGGCCTGGTTGCTTGCACTTTGCTCTATCATCCATGAATTCCAAAAAGACAAAAAAGTCTTGTTGTACAATTATAAATATTGTTTGTCATTTCTGGCTATGCTTGAATGTTTCGTAGTAAGCTGATGCTTACCACATTCTTGTTAAGGCACTGATTCAAGAACTTGACCAGGAGAAAGAAAGGAGGTGGAAAGCAGAGCAAGCAGAGAAGAAATTATTAGAGCATGTCAAAGAGCTACAGAAGCATGCAAAACAAGAAAGCAATATTCAGAGTATGGCTGTATACACTACAGACAGGTAGGGAGACAGTGCTGTAATAAAGGTTTTGTTTTGTTGTTTTTTAATTTATGAAAATTCAATTTGTAGGCTTAAAAAATAGAACGGCTTTAAACAACATACTTGGAAAATAATGCATCAAGAAGTAGTGCTAGAATTTCTCTCTGTATTACCTAATGAAATTCCTTTCTGCAGCTTTTTTCCTGTTCTCGTCTTAGAACAGTATCAGTATGTCATTTACCTCTGTTTCCAGCTATTATTTTCCAAACAGTTTGTATCATAACTGAACTCAAGCTCTAGTGGCTATTTCATATCATACTTTCACCAGTCTCCCTTTCCACTATACCTACAGCATTCTTTGTGTTTTTCCTGTGCAATGCACTGGAACAAAGGTGTTTCTGGTGGGCCAGAGTTGGCCATAGGCAATATGTTGTGCAGGGCAGGCCTAGCACATCTTCAGATAGATGGTTGTGTAAGTTCTGAGCAGCAGCTTTTTTTTCAAAAGATCTCCCTTCTAACTAAGCATTGTTTGTCATCAAATATTTTTGGAGTTCTCTGCTCTATTTGTCTTTTTCTTAACTGCATTTTATTTCTCAAAGACGTATTTTCTTTCTTATATGGAATAAACAAGTCAAGTGCTTCCTGAGTTTCCATCCATGACTGTGATTATTTCCCCCTTTTTTCCCTTTTGTTTTAGGTTCACTTCCCACCTTTATTTGTTACCATCTTATATAAGAAGCTTATTATGTTCCTTTTCATGAAGATAGATCTTATATAAAAATTATTAAAATATTTGAGGGTATTTCAGAGTTTGGTGAAGATAATTACTAAATTACAAATTGATAATGTGTGTTCCACTTCTGTGTAAAGCAAAATGATACTGGAATGTCATTTCCTAAAAGATCCATCTATGAGGTTGTCTGCAGCTCTGGTTCTGTAACATGAAGCTCTACATAGTAATGCTAAAAATTACTTCAGTAATCATTTACACCTTTTTAAACAGTTTTACATGACAGTGCTGTAAGTAGTAAGACTCAGTAAAGAACAACATATGGTGCTACAACAGTTACTTAATGTTTTTTTTCTCAATGTATTTGGCATCAAACTAAATATTAAAATGTTTGTAATACAACTTGATGGCATTTATTTTGAGGCTAAAGGAATTAATATTGAAGGAGAGAGATGACAAAGCAAGACTGCAAGCAGGTGTCCAACAGTTGAAAGGTGAAATTGAAAGACTTAATAATGAGTTAAATCAGGCAAGAAATAAAGAAGCGGAACATCAGAAGGCCATGCAAGGTTTAGAAGAAACACTGTCCAAGATGGAGACACAGAGATTGCAGCAACGAGCCATAGAGGTAAATATTTTTCATGATAAATAATACAGTGCCAACAGGGTGGCTACTATAGTCCTGGATACAAAGAAACACTGGATTTTACAAGCTTTAAGTCAGAATTTTCCACAATAATAGTAGTTAATAACAGGTGTTCATTTTAATTGTCATTTAATGTATTTTATAAATGGAGGTATGTCATGTGATATGGTCTTCAGATAAAGGAGAACAAATCCTATGTACTTAACACCAAGAGTTAGCATTTTCTGGAAAATATACAGTAACAAAGACAAGTTTTCTTAAAAACCAATAAAGATCTTACTAGTTGGATGGAAACCCGGTGTTTCTGTTTGGTTTACTGATCTAAAGAATTAGATGCTTTAATTTCAACCAGAACAAAACAGTAATTGCTGAGAATTTACTTCAAAGATTCTGGTTGTTTTGGGTGGGGCTTTTTTGTTTCATTGGTTGGGATTTTTTGGTGGGTTTTTTACAGTGGGAGGAGATAATTATGCTTTTGGTGTTGGAGGCACTTTGTTCAGTATACAAATGCATAAGATCAAGATGCTGGACTAGTAACTGCCACTATTTCTGTCTGAAAAGTTGATGAATTTACAATGTCCTTCAATATCTATTCCTTTTGTCAGTTTATATTCCTGTATTAGCCCGTTCTTGTGTCACCAGACTTACAGAAACTGAATCCTAACATGTCCATCCTGAAAAGTCTCTCAACTTATAGTGTGGTGCTTTAGGAGGTCACTCAGATACCCTGGAAGGAATGTGAATCAAGGATTGTGCTGACAGCAAACTGCAAGTGCCATTTAAGTCACCCTCTACTTTAGGCTCCTGTTTAGGTACCTGAGTGGCTCTTCCATTTTCTTCCTTATCTGTAGAAACCCTGGAGCTATTATGGATCTAGAAGTGACCTTCAGTTTAGATCAGGTATCTGCCTGTCACCTTGAAAAGTATGAAATTTAGTGATTTAGAGGACAGGAGAGCGGGCGTTGGGGCATGTAGGTTTTTTCTGTCCTATAACAATGGAAATACCTTATGGATGTAAGAGGGTTTTATTCCTTTAATGAGTTTGTAGTAATACTACCATTTCCTTGGATGGTAGTGGCACTGTTCTTAATTACAAAACTTTATTAGGGGAAAGTATTTGTTCCTGTCTTTTAAGCTCCCGTAGCAAATACTCTTTAATAATTCAGTTTCAAAAAATAATCATGATGCTCTAGAAACTAAGTTCTCTTTTCAAACATTCAAATTTAATATACATTTGGCCTATTATATCAACTCCAAAATTAACAAATTCTAGAACATTTCATAAAGCTTTCTCACAGTACACATTGGCAGTTAGCTTCAATGGTAAATTAGGGTTGCTCCAGATAGTCACTGCTTAAGGTCTTCAGTCAGCATTACTAGATAACTTTTTGAAGGAATTCAAAATAAGTTTACTCTGTATCTAAATGTGTACCCTATTTTCTGGCAGTCTTGAAATTTGCATCCGTTCTTGCTTGACATTTTCTTAAGTGCTTCTATTTAAGTGAGTATTGCTTCTCTTCATCCACAAAACAACAAGAATACAGTAGCGGGTGTCTAAATATTACTCATGAAAAGGCTTGACATGTAGCACATGAGAACTTTGCTTTCTGAAGTGTTCTGATTTCATTACCATTGCATGAGTAATTNCTTTCAAGTTCTTTCTAAATTAAGTGCCCTTCGTTCTTCATGAAAATTGCTTTTTTGTGTAGTAGTAAGTTAAGCTAAGACTTAACTTTAAACATTTGTCTTAAATTTCTTCAAGTGAAACAAAATATATTAAGAAAAAAACAAAAGCAACAAAAACCCACAAAACTCTTATAAAGCACCTGTTCCTTTGTATTCCAGTATAAGACATGAAGACTAGATTACAGTTTTAAGAAAATCTTGTTCTTGTCTTCATGAATTCCACACAGATGAAACAGATGCAAGAAGCAGAGCTTAAAGCATCAGCAAATGAGAGAGAAGTACAGTTACTTCGAATATCCTTCCGACAACAGAAGGAGAAGGTAAAACAACTACATGAACTGCTTGTATTAAGAGAGCAAGAGCAAAGGTATGAGGTCATCTATTTTCTTTTCATGAGTTAATAGAGATGCTTGTTTTGCAAACATATTTTGTTTAAATGTGTTCTCAAGTATGGGTGTGTTTTTGTTTGGATTTGTTTTGTGGTTTAGGGTTTCTTTTTATTTAATGCATGAGATGGTCTTTGTAAAAATGTAGATGTCTTCCAACACATTTTCTTGCTCATTTAAGAATATCTTCATATTTTGTAGATTTTTGACTTAGTAGTCCATGTGGACAACTTCCATTTGATAGGTTCTTGTCTTATTATATGGCTGAACTCGTTATTTGAAATACTTGATCTGTAATCCAGGAAAAATCACATAAAAATAAGATTATGTCTGAATTACTGTCTGAGGAGCTGCATATACTACAATAAGACAAAGTATTAAAAAAAAAAAGTCAGCTTCTGCAGTATTTTGCTTGTGGGTGAATGAGTTACTTGCCTGGCTGTTTTCCTCTTTGAAAATTTCCCTTTGGAGAATACTTGAGTGTAAGTTCTATACTGTTCATCTAATACAATCAAATCTGTACAAGCTAAAGCAGTGAGTTCCCTGTGGTATAGTAGTATGTGAGAAAGGTTATTAAGAAAATAACCTGGTAGAATTCGCTAAATCTTACAAGGGCAAATATATTCAAATACCAAGATAGCTGCAGGTTTAGATGGGAAGAATCTGATAGCTCTGTTTTGAAAACTTCCAATAATTATCTCATAGATTTCCAAAAGATGTAATGTGAAGGACAGTGGATATGTTTTTTTTGCTTTAAGTCAGATGAACAGAATAGTCTGAAAGTACAGGGTACTTTTGCTTCAACATTCTCTTTTTAGGTCCTTGTTGCTGCTGCTTTTCAGGTTTTGGGTCTGAGTGAGAAGCAGCAGTTGTTGGTTGGGTGAGGGTGAAAAGAATGACTGCAAAAGAGGGTGTCTGGCTGTACAGGGCTTTTCTCTGATTCCAGTGTCGCTTCCAGATGTTTGTTAACAGCAAAGCAAACATGCTAACTCACTGTAAAAGAGCAATTCACTAATTTCTACAAAAGTTTGAATTAAAAATAAGGATGTTCCTTTGGGTGTTCAACAGTAGTCAACAGAATTTGCCTTATGGTAGGGCCATTGTCATAGAAGACTGAAATCTGTCTGTGAGACTAAGGAATTTATCCCATTTATTATGGAATTCATTATCCTTGGTCAGAAATACCAAGGTAATTAATTAAAACAGCCTTTCAAGATCCTGCAGTTTGTGTCTCAAGTATATGTTCGATAACTTCAGGAAAGAACTTGAAACTCGAGTTGCTTTAAACGGACCCGAATTTCAAGATGCTTTGTCAAAGGAAATGGCTAAAGAGGAGCAGAGACATGAACAGTGTGTTAAAGAATTTCAGGAGAAAATTAACATGTCATACCAGAAGTACAGAGAGTTAGAAGATGAATTTCGTTTAGCTTTAACTATTGAAGCAAAAAGGTTTAAAGAGGTAAGACCAAGAGAATATTTCGTCTTGCACTACGTGGAGTTGTATTCTCTTAAATGTTTGGGGATTTGGGGGATATT
>WEIV01019354.1:74151-93411 GCA_013390005.1 Calyptomena viridis | reverse complement strand
GCCTCCCCCGGCCGCTGACGGGCTGCGGGAGCCCAGTGATGGCTGACAGACGCCGCGGTCGGCTGCAATACGCATTCTGGCTCTTTATAAAGAGGGTATAATGGGTACCGTGCATTAAATACAACTTACTGAGGGTGTTTTTATTTACCGTGACCAGTTCTCGGCTCCTCAGTACAAGAAAGACAAGGAGCTACTGGAGACGGTCCAGCGCAGGGCCACAGAGATGATTGGGGGTCTGGAGCATCTCTCATAAGACGAGAGACTGCGGGAGCTGGGCCTGTTTAGTCTACAGAAAACCTGAGAGCTGGTATCTCATTAATGCGTATGAGTATCTCGCAGACAGGTGCCAAAAGGATGGTCTGAGAATTTTCGGTGGTGCCTAGAGACGGGACAAGGAGCAATGCCATAAACTAAAACACAAGAAGCTTCGCCTTAACATGAGGAAAAACTTTTATGCCGAGGGTGGCACAGCACTGGAACAGACTGCCCAGGGAAATTGTGAAGTCTCCTTCTCTGGAGATATTCAAAACCCACCTGGAGTCATTCCTGTGAAACATGCTCTAGGCTGACCCTTGGTGGGGGGTTGGACTAGGTGATTTCCAGAGGTCCCTTTCAATCTAATGATTCTGTCATTTTTTTACTATCCTGCGTTGCTTTCTACACTTAGTGTATTGGTTGCTGTTTAAACCTGTTTCTCGCCTGCCCCCCTTGATGTCGTCTTAGCAAGAGAAAAGCGTGTTGAAAAACAGCCCATTGCCTTAATACTTTTTATTATATATGTACGAAAGATGCTGAACTGGGGGGGCGGGTGGCAGATCATCACCCACCTCTGCAGCCAGCCTGCCGCTTCCGAGGCACAAGGGCATTGGGCCACAGTGACTCCAGCATCTCCCCTTTGATGCCCTGGGAGCAGCCCACCTTGCCCAGGTCCTCATGTTGTAAGGCTGTCCTGTTACAGGAGGGATCCTTGGCACTGAGTCCTGCCTGCCAGTTCCCTGGAGTGTGCTGCCATGCTGGCTGAGAGGCTTGGGCCCTCCGGGCTGTCGGGGTGTACAGTGCATTTAGGCAGAGGTGTGTTAACCCGGGTCGTCAGCAAACTGCTGAGGAGTTCAGCAATGTGCAATAAGAGACTGGCTTAGCACTTGGTTACTTGAAGTCTTTTCTGAAAAGCCGACCTATTTGTTGATTACTCTTAATGGGCCCTGGCAGGTGAATATTGTTCTCGGAGCATTTTTTGTGCATCCCTGTTAGGAGGGGAAGTACTTTAGTGATGTTACTGTGAAAACTTCAGGGTGAATAGGGAAGGACACTGATAGGTTTTGTATTTCTCCTTGAGTTATGCTGTGGTCTGGACAAGTTGATTAGCTTCTTAGTATTTAACTGCCTTAAGCAAAAAAGAACTAAAGCTGTCCACATCTCAGGGATTGTTGTGCGGCTTACTTTATTGTCTGTCATGTGCTGAGACATATTCTAGGTCAGTCTGAGAAGCAAAACATAGTTTGTAAGACATGAGGCCGAAAAGCTTGGCTTAAAGTACCAAAGAGGATTGACTTGAACAAGGAAGTTGGGCTTTGCAGTAGGATGGAGCAATGTTTCTTGTTCTCTTTAGTGAGAAAGGTCCATACTTGGGGGAATCGAAGAGTTGATGGCCAGGGAAGAGTAAGTGGGCATTGCAACCAGTCACAGACATCTCTTCTCAAGACCTACTGGAGACTGGTTTCTGAATTACAGGTTACACTTTGTTGGAAGTAAATACTAACTGCAGTGCATAAACTGTTGGGTACTTTTGTGTGATGTCAGTGTGCTCAGAGAACTGAAGAACAGTCTTGAAATGGAACAGAGCATTCCAAGAACTGGTTCATGCAGTGAACACTTTCAGGTGTCTCTCTGCTGACAGGTACTGACCATCTCATGTTGTGCTGCTGATTAGTATTTCTGTAGCAAAACCAGCACTACAAAGAAAATACAGTTTGTAAACAAGTGTATTTCCAGCTTTGTGATTTAGCAGTCAAGAAGGAAAATCTGTTCCTGGGACATTTTCTGAGCATCTTTGAGTACATCTATAATTATAGTTTAGTGGTCTTTAAGAGGACACTTTGGAAATGTTCTAGTGCTGCACATCTCTCTTGTAGCATCTGATAAATTGTGGGAGTGGAAGTGAGAATTTTCTTTACTTGAAATTTGAATTTTACAGTGTTTACTTTAAGATCAAACAAAAAAGTAACGACTTAACTCACTGAATAACCCTGTGTAAAGAAACCTAATTACGCTATTACGGTTAAAACTTTTAAGGGATGAGACAGAAGGGAAAGAAAACAAAGTTCCTACTGCAGCAACCCATTAATTGGAGGGAAGAGAGAAAAAGAACAAAATGAGTGCATAAGGGATAAACCACCTGAAATGAAACCCAAAATATCATGTATTCTTTCCCTTCATAACATACAGTTGATCCTACCTTGGTTTCTTAAATGGGCTTTGTTTCTAGCAGAATGCCATCCCTGCTATAATGATGGTTAAGTAGTGTTCCTGATCATCAGTGCAAAACATCAGGTACTCTAAGATGTACTTCTTTTTAGAAGTGTATTGGTCAGGTGCAGATAACAACTGCCTTACCCTTGCCCTGCTCTGCAGAAGAAGAAAAAGCCAACCTATTAGATTTTACATTCCCTTGCCCTTTATATGTGCAGTGATATTCAGGACTTTTACTTACAGGTTGACAAGAACACCATTTAGTTTAAAACTCCCACCAAACTGTTGACAGCCCTCTTGGAGAGAAAATGTTGTCATCTGCCAGTGGCACAGTGTCAGAGATGCAGGTCCTCTTTCCTGTGACATATGGAGAGCAAGCAAGCATTGCTGGCCCTTGTGCTTTGTGAAGCTTCTCAGTAATGACTCTGCCATGGTGCTCTATGGAATTCCTCTGCTGTTCTGGTGTTAATGCAGCGAGTTTGCAGCTGGCGATTCACGCTGCCTTTGTCAGCGCCCAAGGAGCAAAGTTGTGTAAGAGCACAAACTCTCGACTGCCCTTTTTCTGGCTGGTTGTTTTATTTCTGGGTAGTGTTTTATGTATGTGTGTGTGCCTGAAGCTGAAACTGTGCTGAGCAGTGTTACCCTGTATTCCATGAGTTGCACGATGCTGAATGCACACAGATTTGAAGCCCTGTGCTTACATGTTTTTCTTCCTGTGAGACACTAGTATAGTGCTTGTCTTGAATACATACTTAAAAGTATGAGGAGATACTAGGAGAAATTACTAGAGTTCAGCAGGTTTACATTAAAAAGATTTTATGAAGAAACTCCAAATACAAATGATTCAGAGGGAGGAATGTAGAAGCTACATCCAACCATGGCCGTTGTCAATGTCCCTTTCTTGACATAGGCTGAGAAATTATGAGTTTTAACAGTGTTTTTGACAACAGGAGATTTTTCTCTTAATAATAGAAGTCATTAGTGTGTGGTTTTTGTGGAGGACTGAATTTATATTCTGACCCATGTACCTACCAGAAGGTGTCACTTTGATAACTGATAGAATGCCAAGGAGGAACTTTTCAATTGTTTTTAGAATATGTGTGAAACACCCCATAAAATTTTTAGAGAATCATTAGATTACAAGACCAGCATCAGAAAGCTAGTGAATGCCTGGATTAAACTTCCCACGTTGGGAACTGGTCCCAGCTTCTTTGTTGGAATTCTTGTTGTAAGTAGTTGAACTTTGTAGCAGTGATTGAATTATATACAGGGCTAGCCAAGCCAAATGCATATGTAACTCTGTTGTTCATTTTCTTATGAAATGAACCTCTGTCTTGGGGTTCTGGAGCTTGGTTTGCAGCAGTGGTGGATCTCTGCTGCTAGTGTTAATGGGAGCTGTGCTTTGGACATACAAAATGCAATAGCACTTAGAGTAGAACAATTACTCCAACTTTGAAATATCTGGAATTGGGTACTCAAAATTAGTGCCTTTTTTTTTAAGGTCTTAAGCTTTGGTGTCATAGCTACAAATTCATGTGCATTGGTATCTTTCCATTAATTTAACTTTGCGATGCAGAAGTCTTTGCCACCTATCCTTCTCTTTATTATTCTTCTCTTTTAATTTGTTTAATACATATTAATCATTGTATTTAAGTCACCTTGTAATCATTGTAATCATTACAAGTGACCTTGTAATCATTGTATTTAAGTGTCCAGAGTCAGACTCCTCTTTGCTTTCTTTCCTTTTAGTTAATATTCTTTGAACTTGAGCTGATTTTTAGCATCAAAATGCTGAGGGAGGGGAAGGCAGGACTAGCTCAAGTTTGCTGATTTTATCTTAACTCTTTGCGATGGAGAGAAGCTAAGGCGTGAAGCAGTTTCCTCTGCTCTGACTGGTGAGTTGTGACAGCCCTCAGATGCACTGCACACATAGCTGTGTGTCAGCAGTGGCATCCCTGTGAGCTGTGCCAGGGTCTTGGTGCCTGTGAAACTGCTCATGGTGCTCAGTGTGACAGACTGAGTGAGCCCTTGTATGCTGTGAGGTGGATTCATGTGAGGACAATGCTGGCTTGAAGTACTGCAGCTCTGCTTCACACACTTTGTGAAATTACAGCCCTGTCATTTCATATCCCAGCACCATTGAAGCCAAACAAAAGCTTCAGTACTTCTGAGTGTCAATGGAAGGGGTGGTAAACTTAGTATGTCCTTGGCTTCAGAGGCTTGCCCTGCTGCAGGGTGTTGCTATCTGCCTTCTCTACTTTTTCCTACCTTCCAGAAAGAGCATTTCAAGCTCCTCTGTGCAGTCAAACAGGGCATGCTCCAGATACTGAACACGATCTTGGCAACCCATGTGAACTCTCCTCTCTGACAAGGGTTGGCCTGCTGGCCTTCAGTGAGGTGATCCCTCTGAGTGCTTTGTAGTGCTACCAGCAGGTGCTGAACTTTAGAATTCATCATCTGGCTCTTGGTGAGCGGAACCTTCTCCCTTCAAAATGACATTAGGTGGCATTTTTCCAAGGGAGCGTCTTAACTGTGTTTTCCTGCATCATGCAAGTTGCTGATACTTGTTTTCTTGACAGGCTGCTGATACACTTGCTGTGAGGCAGAAGAGAAGGATCTATGATATCACCAATGTTTTGGAGGGGATTGATCTCATTGAGAAGAAGTCAAAAAACAGCATTCAGTGGAAGTAAGCCATGTCTGCAAATTTTCACATGCTCAAGAGCAAAAAAAATTGCCTCTTTCGACTTCTCCTGACTAGATATGATACCATAAAATTAACATTATGCTCTTCAATGAGCAATATGACATTTTAGAATTACAGCAGAGTTGCATATGAATGGTATTTGTCTTCCCTTTAACTTGTGCCTTTGATACATAAAATCAAGTGTAAAGCATATGGGAGAAAACCTTTCAGAAAATTTGTAGTACTACGTTATGACTAGCACGTACAGTTGAAAAATTTGCTCTGGATGAATCTGGAGGGGGTTTTGGGACACACCGTCTGCACCTCGTATAGTCCCTGCCTATTGTCTCTTGGGTCTCTGAAGGGGAAAGCTCAAGCTAGGAGTTAGAAGGGAACAAAGAGCCTGAAAACCAGTTCCAAAGCAGAAAAAACTGCATTTCAAAAGAAAATATATTTCCATAGAGGGCAATTCTAAATTTGATCTGAACTTAAGAATTTTCATTTTTCTGTTAAAACATTACTGCAAGGATATTGAATGTTAGTAGATTTTAAGAATGTTGAAAGTAGACTTAAGAAATTTTCGTTGCGTGTTTGCTTTAGATTTCACTTGTGGTTTCATGAATGCTTGTATCTTTTTAAGAGGAGTAGGTGCTGGCTGCAATACAAAAGAAGTAATAGACAGGCTGAGGTACCTAGAAGCTGAAATTGAAGATCTAGAGCTAAAAGAGAAAGAATTGGATCAGCAGAAACTGTGGCTTCAGCAAAGTATCAAGAACGTCATGGATGATTCTACAAACCACCAATATCCTTTTAAATTAATCGTGTGCATCTTGGAACTAGAATTAAAGCAACAGTTAAAGTGTAGGTAATTGATAAAGCATAATGTCCATTTTATCCAGAAGCAAGGTAAGGCCAATACTTTATCAGTTTTGCTTCAACAAAAGAAGATACAAATCTTATTTACATGACTTTTCAACTTCTATGACTGTGATTGGTAACATAAGAATAATTTAGCATATATATATATGTATGGCAGTAATTTATAAGTCTAAAGTATAATCCTGGTGTCTTACTTTAAATTAATTGTATTTCCCCCATTCACTTAAGAATTGGACTAGATAATCTCTGGAGGTCTCTATCAACTCAGAATATTCTGTGTTAATTTATATTACTTTCCAGCACTTGAATTTATACTTTTGTTACCACTGGTTTACACAAATCTTTTTTGTATTGCTTTGTTCTCTTGAACAGATTAAGCTATCATCCAAATATAAATTGAGTTAACAATGTCCTGAAAATTGTTGGGTTTGAAAAAAAATCCTGGAAAAAAAAATCCTGTGTGTAAATACCCCAGCAGTAGAGAGTTCCAGCTGCATTGTTTGTAAGCCTGTGTTTAGCCATTTTGCAAGATATGTGCAAAACAGACACCTGAGATTGGGAGCAGGAAAGTGCCCTTCTTATCTATAACACCAGTGATAAGTACTTAAAAATTACTGGAGTTGCTATACAAAAACTTTCTCTATAAAATGGATTTTGTAGCAAAGGAGATTGAGTTAGATGTTAGGAGAAACTTTCCCTTGGGAGAGCTAGCACTGGAATTGACTTACTGGGAGGTGGTGAATTATCCATCACTGGAGCTTTTCCAGAAGAAGGGAAGCAAACATCTGTCTGGAATGTCTGAACGGTGAATCGTACCTTAAGGCGGAGGAATGGGATGGCAGATGAACTCTGAAGTTCCCTCTAGCAGTATTTTTATGTGATTTTGGGAAGTCCTGATACATACTTGAATTCTGTAATGTCAAGTTAGTGAGATAAATGGTATTCTTCAAAACAAGATTTTACATGTTATCCTTTTTAGAATTTCTTCTCATCCAAGCTAAACAACTTTTTTCTTCTTCTATTTTCTTTGCAACAGGTTTTTTCTTTAAAATATAGAACTCTGCTATTTTTAACTAGCCATTCTGAAAGCCAAAAATGATGCCTTAATTACATCTCTGAGTAACGATAATAACTTTATACTTTAGGCACAGTTTGGACAAACTTTTTTTAAAGGGTAAAACATAGCAGTTTTATGTTGCTTTAAGAAAAATGTTCCTTGACATAAATTACATTTTCATATGTCACTCATGAAGATATCTGCAACTGCTTCCATGGTAAGTTGCTGCTGCTAGGCTGAATTTTTAAAGTGAGGAATTTCCTGATATTCCTCTTGAAAAATGGCTTTTTCCTTGAAGTATTTTGAAGCACTTAATAGTGATCAGTACTAGGTAGATGTCTGATAATGTACATGACTACCAAGTTCTGCCATCTTTTAGGTGTACTTACAGATTGTACAGAATGGAAGCTCAGCTGGGGTCCTGGTTTTGGATGCCTTTTTTGGTATTCATACTTGGCAGCAGCTTGCCTTTGGCCATTAGTGGAACCAGAGAAGGACATGTTGGTCCAACCCACCAAAAGAACCAGGCAGATCCAGATTTCATGTAGGTTTTCTGGTGGCAGCTGTGACCAGACAGAGCTCCTGATGATGCTGTATAAATGGAGCCAGACGAAGTTCAGGGCATTGGGCATTGCTACTAAATCAAAAGGATTCCTGTACAGGTTTAAAGAAATTGCCAAGAATTGCTGGCAGAGGTTATTTCCCTTGACATCCTTTCCCGATCCTGGGGCACCCAAGAGAAGATTGTTGTTCAGCCTCCAGCTAGGCTCAGAACCATCTCTTTGCCACAAGGAAGATTGTGTTTGAATAAAAATCCGAGAACAGGAAAGTACTGTAGAAATTTAACAAAAATGGGCTGTTACTAAAAAGAATTAGTCATTACAAAACATAGAAGCACCTGGCATGGCACTCACATAGTACTTCACCTGAGTGTCTCCTAGGAGGCACACAAAGAAAAGTGTTACTCCAAATCAGTTATGGACAAAGTGGAAATGATGTGCAGGTAGGCAAGTAACCTGCAGTGTTGTGCCAGTGTCATGGAAGTAACTGATCCCCTGACTTTAGCCAACACATTTTAATGTCCATAGTAAGGCGTAGGTGAGTTTGATAGCCAGCTGTTAATGTCCCAGTTGTATGTGCTGCAGAAGCCATGAGCTTAGATACTTGCAAGTGCTGGCTCTGAAGATAATTATTAATACCTTCCGTTAAATCTCTGTAGTACCACCATTGGTCAAAGTCACAAAGAGAGCTACACCAGAGAGCTGGTTTAGCTGAAATAAGTCATATGAGGAGCAGCTGAGGAAGCTGGGGTTTAGCCTGGAGAAAAGGAGGCTCTGGGGACACCTTGTCACTCCCTACAATACCTGAAATGTGGGGGTCAATCTCTTCTCCCAGGCAACTAGCGATAGGACAAGAGGACATAACCTCAGGCTGTGTCAGGAGAGGTTCAGGTTGGACATCAGGAAGAATTTCTTCATGGAAAGGGTCTTTAAGCATTGGAGTGGACTGTCTAGGGAGATGGTGGAGTCACCATTCCTGGAAGTGTTCAAGAAATGACTGGACATGATACTTAGTACTACAGTCTAGTTGAGAAGATAGTGATCAGTCAGAGGTTGGACTTGATCTTGGAGGTTTTTCCCAACCTAAATGATTCTTTGATTCTGTGAAAAAATGAACTAGTTAAATATTTTCACCTTATGTTACATATACAACTAAAAGACAAACAGATAAAAGAAGTGATAAATCTTGTACTGCTGTGAGATCTAAGTATTGGAATTTTGTGATTTATATTATGTAATACAGTTGGCACTTGCAGGGACTATGCAAGTCCTACTACAAGTTTATATATGCTAAATTATGCAGTATTTTAAGTGGTCTTAGAGAATTACCATATCTCATTTGAGCGGATACCATGCAAGACTTAAGAAAAATATGCACACTTAACACTTTCTTAAAAATTGCTGTCTCACCAGGAGATACACTTCTAGCAATTCAAGCACCTTGTGGTACACAGTTAGAAGTACCTAGACCTGAAATGGTACGTACTGGTTTCTTGTTTACCTAGGTGTTCTAGTGGGATAGTGGAAAAGAAGAACTATGCTATAGTGGAGGATTTATCTCTTACCATTTGCAAGAGGAGGGGAGGAAAGGATTAGGATTGTTTCAGTTGAGAAGGGAGAGGCCAGATGGGTAAGAGTGGGCTTTTTACACCTAAATAGACTAATGGTTACTCTGTCTTCTGTTAAAACCGAGATACACTGGTGGGTTAGTTTACCGTCTCTTCTACTGTCTTGCTTTTAACTGCTGCAACTTTGCAAATTATGCATAATTGCCATGAATTCCCTTGAGAAGTCATTGACAGTGACTTACCTGTCAAGTTTCTCCATTATATCATTAAAACGGATCTTTTATGAAAAAGCTTTTTAGATGTAGTTGTAGGTTTGATTTAGTTTAGACTTAGTCTCATAATACTAGACTGGATAGAGAAACAGACTGCAGTTTTGCTTTAGTTAAAAGGCTTAAATGGGCAAGATTGAAGTAGGAGGCCAAATTACTTACTTCTGTCCATCTTTCACTTTTTTTTTTGTTCTTGCAGTGCTCAGTTTTAAATAGTGTTTACATAGTTGGGAGAGAGCATTGTATGAAGCATGTAGAAGGCATGTGCTTGTAGAAGGCTGAAATTCACCTGAGAAGTTTCACAAGCTGTTTTTAGGGAGGCTAAGCACAGTCTAATATCGTAAAAGCATCCAAAGCTAGAGCCATGAAGCTGATCAGTGGTACTGTCTTTGTCCATCTCTGGTAAGGTTCTCTGCAGGACCCCTATTAGCAGCTGTTATGTTGGGCTTTTTTTTTGTTTTCTGTTGAGGACTAAAACAGCTGATCTTAGTCTTCATCACCTTGTACAGTTCCAGGTTCTCAAGGAACAGTGACTTTCATAATATAACACCTTTACAGGGACAGAATGGACAGAAGAAATACCAGATCAATCTTAAAAGTAGTTCAGGACCGATCCATGTGCTCCTTATAAATAAAGAATCAAGCTCTTCCAAGCCCATGGTGTTTCCAGTTCCTCCGCCCGATGACCTTGCACAACCCCCATCTCAACCTGCAGCTCCAGCAACTCCACTTAAACCCGCTACATCTCCTCAAAATCCACCAGAACATGACCTGAACCGAGGGCAAGAGCCGCTGCAAACCCCAGTTGTGGAGGCACCATCAGGTGGATCCAGGGTTTTTCCTACCTCCAGTGGGTGGGGGAGGAAGACAACTGGAGGGAAAGAAGAAACTGTTAGGAAAGGTGGTAGACAAGGGAAAGATCAAGAATTTGCACAGCATAGTAACTGTCTGTTGACAAACTACTCCAAGGGCTTACTAATGGTTCTCAGGAGGTTGTAGAAATGCCTCTTTCTCTTCTGTCTGTTGAAACAGATTTTTCCCTCATAGCTTATCATTTTACACTGAACAGGTTTTGGATGTAATCCTGGTAATTGTTTTGAGGTGCTTCTCCAGAATGCAGTATGGAGCAAAATTGCAAACCTCTGATGGAGGATCTGATTTGAACGTGTACCTTTTAATGAGACTGATAATACAGGCACCAGTTCCAGCTTTTGTGCCACAAGGTCACTTACCTTCTTCCACACAGAGTGAGAGACTGCCTGAATATCAGGTATTTTTTCCATAGTAATACTAGGGTAATAGGAAAAGATGTAAGAAAATGCTGTGAGTATTACAACTGCATTTCTGAGGGGTCCTGATTAACATTTATCAACCTTTAATTAATTAACAACTAATTAAATTGTGCCTGTGATTATGGAAGGAGGAGACTCCTCGCACCTGACCCCAGACATTGGCCATGCAAAAGACAAAGCCAGGCGCAGGTGCTTTGTGTTCCATGTCTCTGTAACAGACTCACACACCTTTCTGTCTGCGTAGATGTCAGTGTGCAGCGGGACAGCGCAGCCCCCGCAGCCCCTTACTCCAGCCTTCCGGAGCCGGTGCTGTACCCCAGCCTTTCAGGAGACAGTGCCCAAGCCTCAGCCAGCTCCAGTGACTACCAGGGCTTGCTGCCTCTGGATGTCAACTGTATTCTCAAGCCAAACTCCTTCGACATTGCAAAGATGGAGGAGCCCACAGGTAGGAAGCAGTAGTTCCTGTTTAAATGTTTATACTGGTTTCCTGAGTCCTTCTTTGTGACCAAGTTACTGATGAGTTTCACAGAGGAAACGCCAGGCCTCTGTTTATCTCCTGGTGAAGCCACTGAGCCAGCTCTGAGTAGCACTCATTTTGAGCAAATAAGCTTCATGTTGTATATGGCTCTAGGGTTATACGAGATCAATGGGAGAAATATATTGGGGAGAAAACTGAGGGATAAAAAATATATTTTACATGTACGTGGCATGCTGTCTCTGCAGCTTCTGCACTACACAAGCAATACAGTACTTTGCTATTTAGTGTTTTAATGCAGAGTATGTGTTGACTTCTATAAACACATATTAAAAAACATATATAAAGTATGTGCTCCTGTCTTTCGCAGGAAATATCAGTGGGGATATTATTGATGAACTCATGTCTTCTGATGGTAAGTATTTAGCACCTTTTCTAATAATTGCAAGTAGGAGCATGGTTTTTGTATAACAGCACTTAGGAGGCATCAGTTAAATCTGATGATGAGTCAGTATGAAACTACTACTTTCCCCTGTATTGCCTCCTCTGTCATTCTTGTCTTTGCTCCCCTTTCTGTCCCCTGCAACAGTTTAACAGTCAAAATATGAAAACCTTAATCCAACAAGCACATGCATGAATAACTCACCAGTCCTTAATTTAGGGACAAAGAAAGAACAGGCTGATGTCTAGTATGCTGCCTTAAGGAAAAAAGAAAACAAAAAAACCCCTTTTAATTCTGTTCTGCCTAGGGCTTCCTGCAGGTGTTTTAAATAAATATTTAAGAACATGGTTACATGCCTGTGCACAGACTGATACCTGGCCAGGTGTGGTACACTAACAGAACATCACGTCACCCATTTCTGCTCTTGCACCTTAGTGGCCATACAAGTGCAGCACTGAACCACAGTACTAAGTTCATGTGCTCCCTGCCTCTCTGCTCGGTCTCTCTGAGGTGCCAGGCAGAGATGAACTCAGCCAGCATTGTTCCTTTTACCCTGTGCTCTGGAAGCAGCCTGTGCTAATACCTGCCCTTTAAGACAACCTCAGGGCTTATCCAGAGATACATGTAATCATAAGATCTGAGGAGCAAGATGGAATTCTGTAAACGTGCCGCTACATGGTTAAAATGGAAACAGACTCCACTTCGGGAGCAGGAAGAGCACACCCAGCTCATCTACACTGTGTTAGTTCCTGCAGTGCAGCGTGAGGGCTGAGGCTTCTCTTCTTGCATTCCCCCCACAAAGACAGCTCCAAGTCCAAGCTTGAAATGCAGTGCACAGAACTGGGAGCCGCCATTTCCCCTCTGTTGAATAGGGATGGTAACTTCCTTATTTATTTGAAGGCAGATACATGGAATATTGTAACATGACAATGGAATATAAATATAAATTATGGCTTTCTGATGAAAGTTTTCAAAAGCTGCTCAGGAGCTCCGTTGCTGCAGGAGGAATTAAAGCCATGTTCCACAACAGTCATTCCATTCCAACAAACTCACTTAAAATATCAAGCCAAAAACAGTAGATATGTCACTTACTGCCTTAGTTTGAATGCAGTACAGATATGCATGGTATGTATCCTAGTGTGCTTGTCGGATTATCAAGACTATTTTAATTATTAAGACTAACCTTGAGAGTGGTGATGACAAACATACTGAATTATGAGATAGGGCTGATATTCCAAGTGTTTTAATTTAAACTAAACTATTCCTGCTTTACAGTTTTTCCTCTCTTACGACTCTCTCCTACTCCCGGAGATGACTACAACTTTAACCTGGATGATAATGAAGGAGTCTGTGATCTCTTTGATGTGCAGATACTAAATTATTAGATACTGTGTCAACCAGACTACTTATCTACCTCTAACTATAACATTCTAGACTTCTTCATAACCTGAGTATTTGAATAATGAATGTATAACTTCTTAGTTCACTGACTCTGGGAGTATATTTCCTTTTGCTTCCTTTAAATACTTCACAAAACAAATTCAAGAACAAGAAAAAAGGGCTCTTATCAAAAATTCTGGCACTTTTTCACGTGAGTGTTCTCTGTGTAATCCAATTATTTGGAGCTTTCTTTAGTAAGAAAAGTGAAAATATAGCCTTTGGATCATTTTCTAAAAAAATGATTAGGCTTCTTGCTCACAGTTAACAGCGTTTTCTTTGAAGCTTTACTGCCAAGAAGCTTTCTATATTCTTTTTTAACCTTTCAAACAATTTTGAAGCTTTCACTGCCAAGTTGAAAAGTGAAGGGTATCAACTTGTTACGCTAAATTGTTTCAGTGAACCAATTTTGTGAAGTGCCTTCTGTTTTAGCACTTTAAGTTTCTCACACTGACTTCTGACATTCCACTTTCCTAGATGACAGGAAAGGTCTGTTTGTAGTTTGTATTAAAGTGTGCCAATACTTGTATATTAACAAGATTTTTTTAATAAAATTGTGCAAACAAAGTCATGAGTATTTGTGATCTTTCATTTCTTGCAATCTCTTCATTGTCCATTATGCATTACAACTGAGATAACAGGCTCGTGGCAGCATCCACGTTTGCTGGTTCCTCTTCCAGATTTGTGGAAACCTGAAAAAACAAGAGTTTCAGTTTAAAGTAGAAAGCAATTTCTTTTTACTCTGCTTGGAAGAAAGCCAAACTAATAAATACCTATTGTCTAGAATATTAGTTTGTCTTTTATATATTTAATTTAGGCTAATTTTCCAGTCATTGTTCAATAACATGGGGGCACTACAGGATTCACTAAACTTGACAGATAAACTGACAATACTTCATATTGCAGGAGAGAGACAATGTCATGCCAGTAATGTAACATACACCACCCAATTGAATTAGGCTCAACTTTTAGTTCAGAACTGCTCTCAACAACACTTTTGCAACTTTGGAGAAAACAGAATTACAGTCTGAGTAATCAAATTCAGCATTGTCATGTACAGCCCCAGAAGCACAGGAGCAGTGGGTAAAGTCTAAATTTTTGCAGGAATAAATAACAAGCTGCTGGCACCAAGTGCCTTGAAATCCTTGCTTGGCCTCATCCTGTACTGGCAGCACTGTCACTTGCGTTTCATTTTTCCCTCAGTCTCTCCTTAAGGTATTTGACACTAGTTTGGTCACTCTCAGCCATACAGAAACTTGATCACCTCAGGCACAGCAAGTAACACTCAAGAATTCATGTCCGCTCCTTCTCTCAACAGCCAGGACAGAATCTTTTGTACCTCATCCTGGCCCCCTGCTTTCTCTCTCTCTGAAACTGCCCGGAGCATCAGGAGTCGTCAGCATAAAGAGTTTATATGGGGAACCTGTCAGGAGTTAAGCTCTGTAAATTAATTCTTGTGCAAGATTGCACGTAGCCCTCTATAAAAAACTAGACAAAGGCAGGCAAGTGAAACACTATCTTGAACCCTAGGCACTGCAGGCAAAACCTCTAGTACAGAAATTGCTGTTTCATGTGTTGGTACTTCTGATGGGGGAATCAAAGAGGCAGAGCTGTTTGCTTCAAAGCTCTGTCAGGTGCTTCAGCTAGGGAAAAGCCATGTTCATCCTCTCTGTGTCTGTTCATGGGGAGACATAAGTCTTAAATCAAGGAGCTGGAGCTGGGACTAACATTAAAAAAATCAATTAAAAACCAGCTAGAATGTAATTTAAAAGTATGTTTTGGAAGCATGCTTCAGCTTGGCTACCCATCCTCTTCTCTCTAGTAGTTATATAGCATTTGAACATGCTAACCAAGTTTCAGCATTACCACACAAATTAAATTAATAAAACTGGGTTTATAGCTTTAAAGCAATTTGATGAATTGCTTTCAGTCCTGCAGCCAGAATGTAATGCTTTAAACACACACGTTCCTTTCATTATCTTCCTCAGATTTTTAGAAAGGGAAATTACCTGATGATTCTCCTGAGGCTCTGCTGTGGTACCTTTTGATAGCTGATGTACTTCTTTCTGAACTTCAGCAAATGCTTTATTTAGTGTGTTAACCTTCTCAGCATTTTTAATTTTTATCTGGAAGGGGAAAAAATAGACACATTGGTATTTTTAATAAAAAGTCGACTGACGTGAAATTGTACCATTTTTGTGCAAGTATTAATGCAGCCAGTGTTACATGCCTATCTTCCAGCTTTGCTTTTCAGTATGTTTATCTTTTAATTAGGTCACCTAGTTCTGTGCTAATACATTTAAAATGAAGAAAGCAGTGAAACTTGTTCCATGTGGAACGGGAGCTCATAGCGATCCAGAAACACAACACAGAGCAAATAAAAGCCGAGCTCTAGACAGGCCCTGCTTCACCACCCTCAGCTCCTCTTAGCTGGAGTGGAGTTCCAGGAAGGGTTCCTTCATCACTCTGGTGGGTTGATCTCTGCCCTCCTCAGCTGGACAGGGGAGAGGATATAAAACAAAAGGCTTGGCAGTCGAGATAAGGGCAGGGAGAGATCACTCCAGTTGCTGTAATGGGCAGAACAGACTCAACTTGTGGAAAGTGAATTTCATTTACTGGCAATCAAATCAGAGTAGGGTAATGAGAAGTAAACCCAAATCTTAAAATCACCTTCCCTCTACCCCTTCCTTCTTTCAAGGCTCAGCTTCTCTACCTCTGCCACTCTAGTGGCACAAGGGAATGGGCACTGCAGTCAGTTCATCAAACATTGACACTTCTTCCTCCTCAGTGGGAGAACTCACACTGTCCCTCCTCTAGCGTGAGGTCCCTCCCATGGGATATGGTCCTCCATGTACTTCTCCAATAGGAATCCTTCCTGCAGGCTGCAGTTCTTCACGAACTGCTCCAGCATGGGTCTCCCACAGAGTGCAGGCCTTCAGGAACAGGCTGCTCCAGCGTGGGTCCCTTGCAGGGTACCAGATCCTGCAACGAGCCTGCTCCAGCATGGGCTCCTCTAACCACAGACCAACAGGTCCTGCCAGGAGCCTGCTCCAGCACAAGCTTCTCACAGGGTCACAACTCCATCGGGGACCCATCTGCTCCAGCATGGGGGCTGCAAATGGATATCTGCTCCAACAGTGAACCTCCATGGGCTGCAGGGGCACAGCGTGCCTCACCATGGTCTTCACCACGGGCTGCAGGGGAATCTCTGTTCTGACACCTGGAACATCTCCTCCTGCTCCTTCTCCACTGACCTTGGTGCCTGCAGAGCTCTTTCTCTTAAAAATTCTCACTCCTCTCTTCTGACTGCTGTGGTGTTGCACAGATCTACCCCCAGCTTCTCAGCTACATTGTTACAGAGTGTTGCCAGCCACAGATGGGCTCAGCCTTGGCCAGTGGCAGGTCCATCCTGGAGCCAGCGAGCATTGGCTCTCCCAGACATGGGGAAAGCTTCTGGCAGCTTCTCACAGTCACCCCTGTAGCCCCTCAAACCTAATACAATTTGTAAATAATTTTATGACTTTGAATTTCTTCCAATAGTTTGCCTTTCAACATCACACCTTGCATCATACTTGATGGATGGGTCTGGCCAACAAAACCTCCCAGATTTTACCATAGTATTTAAACTCTGTGGCTGTAGCAGACCAGGATGCGCATCTGGGAATTTCACCCTCACTTTTAGCCTATATCTGCCTTTATAAGTGATTTTATCAAAGATGTTTGCTTTTAAAGGGGAAGAACTAAAATACAGACGTGCTGCGCTCTGAGGGCAATTATCCATGGTAGAGGAGCTGGGTGGCTGCAAGAGGGCATAAACTCTTTCACCACGGCAGCAAAGTAAGATTCAGCTGGTCTCCACCCTAACATCTACTGCTTCCAAAGTCTGGAACAGGATCATAGCAGGATAATGACCTATTAAATTGCAAATGCTCCAGAAGCACACTTACAGGTCTTCAGGCAACCCTAAATTTCAGGATACCTACTGCTGTTCCAAAGGCTACCCCTGTAATTCACCTCTCAGCAATTTATGGAGGTAGAAGCAAACCGTGAATGGTTACACATACTCATTTTGCTTTCAAAGCCTCCACAATTTCAGAGCATGTTTACATAAACAATAATTCCATTTATTCAGAGTGACCAAGAGAACCAGTATCAGGAAAGCGGTGGCAAGAGGCTGATAAAACGGGCCTACTCATTGGCACTTTAATCCATAATAACTTGGACAGTGACTGGATACAGATCCACCTGCTACCTCCAGTCAGAGTGGATGGACTGTGGGTCATGCAATATACAAAGATTTTAGGTTTCCCACCAGGGCTTGTCACCATCTTCCAGCTTCACAGGGGTGTTAAAAGGATCCAGTCAGTTTCGATACCCGATATCCTGAGCTACTCATGCAGGACTTCTCCAAAGAAAGAGGCTTTATATCTAGCATGGGTATCTACATCAAAAGGTGTCTGAATAGTTATAATGGGATTTTAGCTATTAAAGAATAAATGTATTTTAATTCTTTTTTTTCTGAGCATCTTCCTATACTGCTTAATAATAAGTAAATCCCATTACGCCCAAAGGCTTAATGCATTAAAGACTACAGCTTCAAACACAGAGAAGAAAATTTTACTCCTAATAAGCTACTGACTTTCCATGAGTGTGACTTTAAACCTGCTTCTCCCTTTATTATACAGAAAACTCTAGACTAAGAGGAGGTGCAATACCAGCAACATGAAATTGTTATTTCCAGAGTTTGTTCCATTCCTGTCTGTCCACCAGATTTTGGTCTGTCCACCAAGGCCTTGGCTTTCAGGAGGAAATCTGAGTGTCTTTTGCAGACTGCAACTGCGTCAAACAGTAACAATAAGCCAGTAACATTCTGCTTTTATTCCCAGACGCCTTCCTAGAGAGACAGCTGAACTCTCAGCAGAACACACTCAGGCTAGAGTATATTCTTGAGGAGAATATACTGTATAATGACTCACTGCTACCAATAAAACTCCTCCTTAGATCCCCATCCCTCTTCCCCTGCACTGCTCCCAGCTCCACGACCCATTCTTTCCCTCCTCCGGGCTATGCTCCTCTCCAAACATTAAAACGACAGAGTATTATTTTTGCTTCTTTACTTTTTCATTGCTTTCGTGTGTTAAATCGGCTCATAGAAGCATCTGCAGAGCAACACAGCCCATGTAAAGCGCAAGAAGGAGTCAAAGAGGAATTAAGAGCAAAACATGCGGCAATGTGCACCCCTAGATCTGTTCACTGCATCTCACTGACATGGTTTTACTAGACAGCTGAGGCAAATAAACAGCCACTGGAGCAGAAAAAGATCCATCCTTTCTAGTTTGTCCATACCAAAATCTTTCTGTTTGCATCCATTCCTAATTAAGTTTTTTCAACTCACCAACCCAGTCCACAGAAATCCAAAATGCATTTTTAATTGCTTTTCCTGATGATTTAGCAAGCTGAATCACATAGTAGGTGATGAGTTCCCGCGCCAGCATCAAGGAGAGCTGCGAGAACAGCTTCAAGAGCCTCGCCAAGAGCCTCGCCAAGGGGGCTGGGCTTGGGAACATAATGGAAGGGAGCAGGACGTCCTGCTAATACAGTTCAGTGAACTCACTGAACTGCCGGTGCTCCCTTTAGCATCGCATTCCCTAGGACGCAGTGAGCTGCCATCAGACACTTCCCAAATTACACCCGTCAAGAAGAACCGCTTGAAATCTTCTGTGGCGGATGCCTGCAGATCAGTCAAATAACATTCCTGCGCTTCTCTTTTTGCAGATGACGACATCCACATATAACCCTGATTTTAGGGTGAAAACGGTGCACTTTGCCATTCTGTGCCCGGACGCACACTGTCCTTAAAACAGCCAGATTTAATCAGTCCCGAGCCCTTCCTCCGCCCCGCAGCGAGGGCCAAGAGGAGGAAACAGCGCCGGGCCGAGGCCTCCCGCAGGCGCCGCAGGACCGGGGCCCTCCCCGCGCTCAGACGGCAGCGCAGCTCTCACCTGCTTCAGCGCGGAGGTGACGGGCCTGGCCTTGCCCTTGGCCTTGGCCCTGAGGACGCCGCTGCGGGCGATGCGGAACACGCTGCCGGCCTTGGCGGCCCCGGCGCGGCTCTTCCCCATGGCG
>WEIV01019354.1:0-73028 GCA_013390005.1 Calyptomena viridis | reverse complement strand
GGCGGGGGATCGGGGCCACGGCGGCGGTTCTCGCGGGGTCGTCGGGGCGGCCAGCGGGGTCCCTCCGAGGGCACCCGCCGCCGGTGGCCTCGGCAGCTCCTGCGCCCACGGAAAAGCTGGACGAGCTGAAGTGCTGTCGAGGCTTTCTAGCCTGAGAACGAGCAGATTTTGTCTCGGCATTCTGCAAGGCAGGAGGCGGAGAGAGGTGTCCGTGCGTGAGGCATCGCCTGTAAAGTCGGGCGGGGGCTTGGCCCCAAGTCGGGTCTGTCGCATTCCCGTTTGCTCGTGTAGCAGTCGAGTGTGCATATCGACTACTTGTTAGACAGTCACACTGTGTCGGCAGTGCCTTTCTGAATCAGCTGTGTTCTGCTTGTGTTACACGGTGGGAAATCCTAGTTATTAGAATAGGTCGCTTAAATGCATAACTATGCACCTAAGAGGAGATGCTTTTGGATTTTGGTTATTCCGTGGTTTCCTTAATCTTGTCGGTCTTTGAAGTCCCAAGATGTGCTCATCAGCAGGCTTAAAGACTTTGCTCTGTTTTGCATTTTAAGTCATGCAAACGCTGCTCCTGTGTGCAGACGGTCTCACAAGTCATACAAGTAGAAATGAAAGTGCTTTTGTAAATTGAAGGCTCAGCTCTGATGAAATACATGGAATAACTTATATTGTCTGTACACAGAGAAATAAAACACGATTACAGTAAAAGGAGACAGCTATATATTTGCATATACTAATGCCTGTAAGAATATGTTTTGTGTATGTTATTACTTAGACTTTAGAATACTGTTTGTGCAAGTACTACTTTCCTTTCTGGCCCTCCTGTTCCATCTTTTCTGGATGGATGTACTTTTCCTGAAAAACTGGGTGGTGGTGGATCGCACTGATGTTGCAATGATTAGGTGTGTTATCTGCTGTTGTGCAGTCTACTCTACCCCTCCCCTCAAGACGTAAATGGGTCTTGTTTTTCAAATTTGTTTGTCCATGTGTTTCCATGCTGTGAGCTTCACCTGCACTGTCCAGATAAGAAGCCCACTTTCCCTCCCTTATCCTATCTCTCCTTGTTTGCTATTCACAACTTCTAGAGAGGAGAGGCCCATTTCTCCTATAAAAGTCTGTTTACTGGCCGACATAACATATTTGAGGTGGAGTTTGCCTTTACTCTCTCCTTTCTAGGAGACTCCAGCACATGGGAGGTGGGTAGTTCCTCATCAGTCCATACCCGTTCTCCCAGGAGACTAAAGGAGAGAGACATGGATATCTAACATTTCACTGCTCTTCCCTAGCATCAGTTTTATTTCTCAGCTTTTTCTCTTTTTATGCATTTATGTTATTGTTTTTTATGTTATTTGTTTGACTGAGTAGCAGATGAAGAAAATTGCTTTGATTCTTGAAAAATGTTGTTGCCCTTCATGGTCCTGAAAATAGTTTCCCTGAAACTAAAATTAACTTTTGCAACTCATGAGGCAGAAACAAAGTGAAATTAATTAAATCTGGTGCAGTTATATGTATAGTTGACTGCCTGAAGAGTAGAAAAGACATCTATGTTCACTCTGAGTTCTGCATTTGTTTCTTGCAGCAGTTGCAACATAAATCATTGTGTGCATAAAGTAAACTGTCAAATATTACACATACATGTCTGCATATATGATATATCTATGTATAAGGACAGGGGCTCCCTGTTATAGACAGCATTAAAAGTTCTGGTGATTGACGCTGGCTGGATGCCAGGTGCCTAACAAAGCAGCTCTGTCATTCCCCTCCTCAGATGGACAGGGGAGTGAAAATAGACTGAAAGGCTTGTGGGTTGACATAAGGACAGGGAGTGATCACTCACCACTTACCATTGTGGGCGAAACAGACTTGACTTGGGAAATTAGTTTTATTTGTTGCCTATCAGAGTAGGGTAATGAGAAAATAACACAAAATCTTTTAAACACCTTCCAACTACCCTTCCGTTTATCCCAAGCTGAACTTCCCTTCTGATTTTATCTACATTCTCCCCCTGAAGCGGCGCAGGAGACAAAGAATGGGGGCTGCAGTCAGTTGATCACATGTTGTCTCTGCTTCTTCTTCCTCCTCAGTGGGAGTACTCCTCACACTCTGCCCCTGCTCCAGTGTGGGGTCCCATGGAGAGACAACCCTCCATGAACTTCTCCAATGTGCATTCTTCCCACAGGCTGCAGTTCCTCACAGACTGCTCCAGAACAAGTTCCCTGTGGGGTCCCAAATCATGACAGCAAACCTGCTGAACCGTGGGGTTTCCACAGGATCACAGGTCCTGCAAGGAGCCTGCTCCCGTGCAGGTGGTCCATGAGGTCACAGCTGCCTTCAGAGCACATTCACCTCTTCCAGCTGGGGTCCTACAAGGGGTGTAGGTGATTATCTGCTTCTCTGTGCAGCTCCATGAGGTGCAGGGGCACAGCCTGGCTCACCATTGTCTTCACCATGGTGCAGGGGAATCTCCTCGGCACCTGGAGCCCCCTCCTTCTTCCCTGGTCTTGATGTTAGCAGAGCTGTTTCTCTCACTTATTCTCACTCATCTCTTTCAGCTGCTGTTGCACAGTAACTTTTTCCCTTTCTTAAATCTGTTATCCCAGAGGAACTAGCACTGCCCTGATGGGCCTGACCTTGGCAGGGGTGAGTCTGTCCTGGAGCCAGCTGGCATTGGCTCTGTTGGACATGGGGAAATCTAGCAGCTTCTCATAGAAGCCACCCTTGTAGCCTCCCTGCTGCCAGTTGATTGCCATGCAAACCTAATACAGAAGTTCTCAGTTACTTTGATGCAAGTATTTCTGAAATGCAGCAAGGCATTATTTTATTTCTGTGAAAACCTTGATCTTTGCTTTCTTGCCACTTTTCTTACCCCACAGTTTTGATGGTGCTTATCTATAGAGGCACAATATTAAAATCTTGAAAACTGGCTTCAGTGTGGCATCATGCATGCTTTTCATTGCTGCTCAAGGTTCCTGTTAAGAGGGGAATATTCTCACCCCTTCACAGAAACAGTCTTTTTAATTTACTGGGGAATTACCTTAGTTAAAATGCAAATCACAGAATCACGGTATCACAGAATGAGTAAGGTTGAAAGCAACCACAGTAGGAAATCAATTGCCTTCTGTTTACTATTTGTTTAATGAAATATATGGAAATATAATGCGTTGTATTTTACTGCAAAAATTTCTCTTAATCTAGTTATTACTGTAACACTGAGGCATTTTATAAATAATAGAGATATGAATTGACAGAATGAGAGGACACAGTCTCAAGCTGTGATAGGGGGAGTTTAGGCTGGATATTAGGAAAAAATTCTTTACAGAAAGAGTGATTGGCCATTGGAATGGGCTACCCACGCAGGTGATGGAGTCACCATCTTTGGAAGTGTTTAACAAAAGACTGGATGTGGGACTTAGTGCTATGGTTTAGTTGATGAGATGGTGTTAGGTAATAGGTTAGACTTGATGATTTCAAAGGTCTTTTCCAACCAAGTTAATTCTGTGATTCTGTGAATTCACAGAATCACAAAATCATTTAGGCTGGAAAAGACCTTTAAGATACTTGAGTCCAACTATAACTCCTTGTGCATTTTTTCTCTGTGAGAATAATTACACAATTTTGATATCTGCTTTAAAAAAGGCAGTTAATTTTACCCATTATTACTTTTTAATTGCTTTTATTTGGGCTAATCTTATTGTAGCGTAACATGCAACTAAATTACTAGCAAATGTAACTTCATAAATGTAAGCACTTTGTGTATGATAAACTGGGCAATGGATTCTCTTTAGAAATAAATGAGGATGTGATCATGTCAAGGTCAGACCATACTAAAATAATGAACTTTCTATATGTAATAGCAAACTGCCACCCACCTCCCCCCCCCCCCCAAAAAATCCACTTTTTCACCTGTACGTGCTCTATTTACTCTGTGCGTATCTAGAGGCTCACTGGAACTCAGCTGTTTCCTGCAGTGTCTTCACTGGGCTTGTCTCAAGTTAGTCTATCCTTTTGATGAAATTCATAATCCTTAACTGCAGCTGGATAAAATTGCAGCTCTGTTAGATGCTATAACAAGTTCTATTTCCTGGCAAATTCCTAACTGCCTTCATTATGAGATCTGTTTCACAAACTGTATGTATGCAATGCTGGTGAGTGGCATATGCTGTGATAGTCTGACCTAAAAGTGTCAGAAGTGTGCATTGCATTTGGTAATTCTGTGTCCAAAATAAAGGCATAAAATCTTCAGAGCAGATGGTTTGGTTTTTTGTCATAAATCTTGGTCACAATGGTCTTGATTTTTAAGAGCTACTAGGTAATCACCTCTAGCAACAGAACTCTTTCCCAAAAACAGGAGAGGGTTTCATAAGTTCAAAAATTGGTATATTAATCACTGTCCTTCAGTAAATGAAAAAATGAAGGGAGGTGAATCAGTGAATTATACTTCCCTGGATATGTTATAAAGTACATATTTAGAAAACTAAAGTTGTGTTAATATGGAGGCATCTAATTCAGGTCCAAATTCAGAAGAAATTTTCACCCTGGAAATCCCATTGGCTTAAATCTGATTGTATGATATGCATTTGAGCATCTCTTCCAACTATAATGACTTTTTTCCAACACTTACACACAAAGTTTGCATTGGGGTAGGATCTGTAGTAATGAATTGAGTCACAGTTTTCCTAATATGATAATTGTATTAGATTGCTGATAGATTATCTAGTAAGGAATATTGCTTAATATGACCTAGTGGTACAAAATGAAGTTTGCTGATACTTTCCTGTATATTTTGAAAGGTCAGATTTCTGGTAGTCTTGTTTACTGAGAGAAGTTTAATCACCATAGCAAAACAGTATTTTCATCATCTGGGCCAAGAGCAAGTACAAAAACAACTAAAAAGTCTTTTTAGAACTTTTTACTATTAAATAATAAGCTAATGATAGAATCACAGCCTTGGGTCCCCTTTTAGGCACCTTTGTATTATTTCTGAATGCAAATCTTTCATATTATTTAATGTACAGTAACTATAGTTACTTTGGAGATAGAGCAACAGGACCAAGTAGTTAAGAACATAAATATATTTTGCCTTTTCTCAGTTAAGGAATATTGGAATCATTAAAAGTAAGTAGCAATAAGCTTTTTTAAGCATGTGAAATCTCAATAGTTAGGTATAAATTATGGAGTGTTGCTTCTTATAAAGAAGATTTCACATTGCATCTCTAACTACAGGGTACTAGGATCTAAACACAATTAAAATTTTATGCTAAACTGTATGTAATTAAAATATTGAATAGCTTTGATGACCATTTGTTAAGTGAGAATTAAGTTCAAACAGTTTTATATTTCAAATCAGTAGGATTTTTATCTTCTGCCTTAGTAGTGATTTCCTTAATGAATTTAGTTAATGAAATAAATAAAAAAAAGCCTTTTTAACAAATTCAAGACTGAAGGCCTTTGCCTCTGTTCTGCCTGAGGCTTAAGTCTTAGGCTGTTCTTTACAAGTTCTCCATCCCTCTTCCATTTTTTGGTGCTGCTGGGAGGAGTATCAGTCTCTGCCCAGGTGGCTGACCCAGGTCACTGTGCCCAAGTCACTGTGAGCTCTTCCCTCCCTGATTTACTGCTTGGGTGCTTTTAGTTTCTTGGCTATGTTTGCTTCTATTGAAGTTGAAGAAAAAAAATCTAATAACTTTTGATGTTAGACTATTAATCATGGTGTCAAACGTTTTGATCCTTTTTTTGTCATTTTATTTAAGTGCTAAGTTATCCAGAAAGACTCAAACCAACAGGCTGATTTTTACACTGAGATCAGTTATCTTCAGTATAGGGAGTTACAACAATTTCCAGTGATGTAGATTTTATAAGACCAGGTTCTCATGCTTGTATTAAGGTTTCTTATATCCAGTCTCTCTTAGTTGATTTATTATGCTTCTTACCCCTTATAAGCCTGGAGGAAAAACAAGTGCTATGCTCTTTTTAATACTGAAAGATCCTTCACCTTGCAGACTTGCCCCTTTCAGCTTTGTCTTTTTCCCTGTCCTCTTTTTTCTTTTGCCTTTCTCCTTACTTTACGCTCTTTTCCATCTTCTTGGATTTAATCTTGTTTTCTATCTTTACCTTATAGAATATATTCCCCAAGCAACTTATTTTTTGTATTTTCTTCTTTGCCATCTTTATCCAGATGTGGTTAAAGAATGGAATATATATTCTTATTGAGAACTCTCTGATGTTTAGTAGGTAACAACAGATAACTCATGCATCTCATCAATGAAGCTTTTCTTACTATTTTAGGATGACATTTGCCATTTTCTCATATCCAAATTATTGATTTATTAGCTTTTCAGCTGACATTTGTCTTAGATTGCATGGAGAGAGGAAAATTAACTTGAGATCACTAATACTGATTAACAACTTCTCTAGTCCTTTAATTTCTACTTAACTCTGGTGAACGGTGCTGCAAGTCTATGTCTGGGCAGGAGGTAGTAGAAATCCAAACCTCATGCAGGCACCACTGTCCTGAGTGTTCCTGTTCTTTGATTTTGTCAGTGCTACACTAGTCTGTATGTGTGTGAATGTGTGCATATGGATTCTGTGATGGGAAGGTGAAAGTCTCTCTTTTGTTATGACAGCTGCTGTGCAGAGTTGGTGGGCTGGGAGGAGGTGATCAGTGTTGCAGCAGTGCTTAGGTTATAGGCATTGCCATCAGGCTTCAGAAGAGCCTATGAACCACTCAACTTTTTTACCTTTTTTGCCATTCTCCCATCTCATTCAGCGTAGTCAGTAGAAGATCTGGTCTCAGGTCTTTTGCAGCAAATAACTAAGGTATAAGAAGAATCCTTAATGAAGGGATTTGGGTAGAAAAGAGGTAATCTTTAAAGATATAATGAGACATGATAGCAGGCAAAAATGGCATGTCAAAAATTTATTGGAGCATAGCGCTTGTTGGGTACAGGATGCTTGATTTGAATGAGCATTTGTTGTATATATCTTGTGCATTGTTGAATCTTAACTGTGAATAATTAAGTATCTACATACTGCGTGTGGCCTTGTTCAAAAGTACATGCAAGGTACATGTACAAGCTCTGAGAGCTGCTGTTACAATGTGATGCAGCAAAAGTAGCTGAGTATTTTGATCTATGTTTTCCTGATGCATTCTTTTTGAATTTGAAAAATACAAATGAGAACAAGCAGAGTTTTCTTTCATAAGAATGAGGGCATTGTCATCAATTTAGACTTCTCCCCCAATGCGTTGCAGGGCCTGCCCACTGGAAGGAGGTTTTTCCTGTTGCTAATGGAGACCGTCAGTCACCCATTGACATCAAAACTGAGGAAACCAAGTATGATCCCTCCCTCCGTCCTCTAAATCCCAATTATGATCCAGCTTCTGCTAAAATCATCCTTAACAACGGGCACTCCACCAGTGTGGAGTTCGATGACACCGTCAACAAATCAGGTTTGTTCCTTTCCTGTTGCATTCTGTCTTCCTCCACATTTTCCTAAATAGACTGCATAGAGCCTGGACACATCTCACTACTGGGTATGAACTACTCATGAACAGTAATGCTTTGCTCCTCCAAATGAAAGATTCCTCTTTTTTCCTGTCTTTCAGCATGATACAATGTGGGGGCGTACTTGAACATGAGTTCAAGGTTGTGTTTCTCAGAAAGTGCTGGGATTCCCTATTCACAGGGGTGGTTTGATCCACCCCAACGACCTGGGTAGGGCCAGCCACCCTGTTTGAACAGTATTGTGTACAGTTTTTCATATGCTGCTCTCTCTCTCACTGCAGATGAATCCTTTGTGTCTCATTACAGGTTCATTCCAACCGAATCGCTCAAATCTCTTATTTGAATTTAGCTGCAGGTTTGGTTATGTTTTTTCCCCTTTTACAACCCATACTTGGACTTCTTGTGTCAGGAAAGAGCCAATACAGAACAAGTGAAATATATCGCAAGTGATCCCTTTTCTTATCCAAAAAGTGTTATTGTCCCAGTCTTTTCCAGGAGTATGTAGCTTCCCTTTTTGCAAGCAGTAGCTCTTATTTAGAAGTTCTCTGGTTTAGCTTAGTCTTTGTAATGTTAGTGCCTTCATCTTTAAAACCTTCTCTTAGATGTTGGATAAGCCAGGACCCCTCCCCTTGAAACTGCAGGAATGCAGAATCTTCAAGCAATAAAATCATCTTGTGGCTGCGTGAGGCTTAGCTGAGGATCCAAACCCATATGATGCTTTTACAAGGGTCAAAGCCAGAGGGGAATTAATTTTTGATCCCCCTGTCCGTTGGTCCTGAGGACTTGTTAGCTTATGAGGTCAACAGGGAGAGACAGATGGAGACACCATCGTGCTTTGGTTTCCTGGACAGTCTTGGTTTTAAATTTTCAATACAAGCAACACTGGATGTTGCCTGAAAGCCACCAGCTGACCATCAATGATCACTCTGACCTCGTGTGTGTCAGATGCCATGGAACTTCCCAGAATTAATCTCTGCTTCAAGCCTAGTAGACGCTGGTGAACTAAAGCACATCTCTTAGAAAAATATACAATCTTGATTTCAAATTTTCCAGCGATGATGAACCTACCACAGCCTTTGGTAAGTTGTTCTAATTGTTAATTACCCTCACAGTTAAAAAAATCGAAATCACACTTTATTCCTGATGTGAGTTATATCAACTCAGCCTTTAAACTCCTTTTTTTTAAAAAAAAAATAATGAATGTGAATACACCAAGAACCTCTTCCACACTCTTAACTCCATCCAGGAAGTGACAGAGCCTGAATATAGTATTTCTGTAGGCTTACCATGGTACCAAAGCAGTGGTAATGTGATCCTCCTCTTATGGCTTTCCTCAGGTTATATCTCCAAGAATACAGTTTATGTCATGGCAAAGCACTGACAGATGTTGATCACATAATTAACAGATATAATCCCCAGTCTCCTTCAGGATACTCTGTATCTTCTGTGTGTGGACTAGATTCTTCAGTCCACATCCGTAAACGGAGTAATTCACTATTTTCCCTAATATTCATCACTGACAAACTTTATCAGTAATGTTTTTGTTTTCTTTCAGGTCATTGTTCAAAAATACTGAATTTTCTAGGGCCCAAATTTGGCTTCTGGGGCTCCCCTGTGAAGTAAGCACTCCTGCCATGTGTTGGTTTAATGAAAAAAAAATCAAAACAATTGGTACTAAATACATGAGCATCTTCTAATGCATTATTAACTGACTTCCATATGAACTATTTCTTCACTTTGGTCAGCATTGGAACTGGGCTGTCAACTCTGTAATTGTTTGTGTAAGTCTTTATGCTCTTTGGTGTACCACATTAGCTCCATTCTTTGAAATTGGTCTATTGATCTTCTTCCAACATTTTTCAAAATTTGAGACACTGATGTTTGCCTTAAAAGCTTCTAACTAACCTCTTCCTTAATTACTGTTGGAATAAAAGGGTTTTACCACCACTGCATAATTTGATACAAATACATCATCAAAGGCCATTTTCCACTTTTTTCAACAGAAGTATTTCACGCCAATGCATTTCTACAAAATAATTTTTTCTCAGCCACTTAGAATATCGATCTTTACACATTTTTAGGATCATTTGCCTACAGGTTTTGAGTCCTCGAAAGAAGGAATTTGTTTTAGGAGTGCCACTTCCTCATCCCCTCTGTGTTAGTAGATAGGCTACCTAAAAATTCTTCTTTCAACTTCATCTGGTGTATTTTGTTCCTAACAAAGTTTAGGTTTTGGACTAAACCTAGAAGAGAGAAAAAAAATTGCCATCATCCTCTCTACTGCTCTTAATTTAAAAACCATCTGGTTGAAGTTCCCTTCATTTCCCCTTAAAATTTCTGTAATGAGCCAGTGAACTATCCCAAACCAATTCCCAAATGCTCAGAGGAGATGTGGAGCCAGGAGAAGGGAATGATTTGTTTTGCAGTGAATAAGGAATCTTTCTGATTGCGATTTACATTCAAGTCTCTGTGCAGAGATAGTTTGGTTCTAACTGTGACGAGCAAATGATGAGCACTTGCAAAAGCCAAACAATGAAAAGCCCATCCATGTGAAGTTGAACAGCATTAGAACAGAACAGAATTAGAACAGAATAGATTCTTTCAGTTGGAAGGGACCTACAAAGATTATTTAATCCAGGTGCCTGAGAAATTCAGGACTGAACAAAAGTTAAAGCATGTTGTCAAGGACATTGTCCAAATGCCTCTTAAACACTGACAGGCTTGGGGCATTGACCACCTCTCTGGGAAGCCTGTTACAGTATTTGATCATCCTTGGTAAAGAAATGCTTCCTAGCGTCCAGTTTAAACCTCCCCTAGCACAGCTTTGAGCCTTTCCCATGGGTCCTGTCACTGGATACCTGGGAGGAGAGACCAGTAGCTCCCTCTCTGCTCTACCCCCTCAGGAAGCTGTAGAGAGCAGTAAGGACACCCCTCAGCCTCCTTTGCTCCAAACTAGACAAGCCCAAAGTACTTAGCCACTCCTCATGGGACATGTCTTCCAGCCCTGGCTAATTGTCAGTAATATTCCAGTTGTACAATGCATATGCAGCATTGGCTTAATTTTATTTATGTTAATATAAGCTCCTTTTCCTCATACTCCAATCTGATGTAGCTGAATCTAGTAGCAAATGAAGGAAAGAACCTTGACAATTTTTTAAGCTCCACCTATTTTTCTCCAAATTTCCAAATGGAGAAGAAATTGTGCTGACATATTTTTATGATCACACTCTTTATCATAAAACCTATATTTTAAGCTTAATTTCTTAGTGGTTCTTTTTAAATATATTCAAGAGAGGAAACTTTTAAATGTTGCAAAATAGAAGTATTTTCCTATTTTCTGAGAAGTATCCAACCCATGGCAAGATAAGCCTGGAGATAATAACATACCCTTTAGTGGGCTGTAACCCACTAATCTACACATAAATTAAATGCAGTTTTGATAGTCATATCCTGGACAAGTGAGTGTTTCTGTAGTACTTCCAAGAAATGGGAAGCCAGCTGATACAGCTTTTGAGAAGGAGCAGAAGACTGTTCGAAGACTGAAGTGTGGTGTGAGGTTAGAGGATGTGGGTAGAGGCTCCTGTTCCTGCAGTGAAGCCTTTTCCTCTGCTTGGGTTTCCAGTGCTGACTGGGGGGCCGCTCAGCGGGACCTACAGGCTGCGCCAGATTCACTTCCACTGGGGGTCCAACGATGAAGCCGGCTCTGAGCACGCGGTGGATGGGATGAAGTATGCGGCAGAGGTAAGGCTTTACATGGAGTCATTTGTACCTCTAAGGTTGTGACTAGTTTTCCTTTGTAAGAATATTGATGCCCCTCCTCTTCCCACTTTTCGTCTTCCCCTCATTTTATCAAAACACAAGCGTTCTTCCTGAAGTGTTGCGTGTCTGGTCCTTTCTCAAAGGAGAACTTAATAAAAAGCTTTGGAGAGGATTAACAAAGCTGTACAGAAGACAAGAGCTTGATAAGAGCAAGATTTAATGTTCAAGAGTTATTTTAAACTTTGTCTTTCACTGTGTCTTCCTCGGAGAACGTTTTCAAAGTCAGCTTCAGTGACAAACCACAATTATTTGATTTAGGGCCTGTGCAATGTAAAGTTTATGCAGGATTTAGAGTGTTACATCTTTTGGTGCATTTAGTGATGTGATGATTTTGACTTTAAGAACCACACATTAATCTGTGAGGTGCCTGCTGTCTGTAAGGCACTCTGTTTCAGTGGAGGTGGAGTGCCACAGGGGGAAATGCACTATCTGCTCTGGCATGGAGTGTTTGCTCCTGCTCTGTCTCCTTTGGTGCATTTGAGTAGTCTGCAGGAAAAAGTATTCAGTATGAAACTCCTGTTTGCAAATGCAAGTAACATGGAGTATTTTGTTGAGGCTGAGAGCTTTAACAACAGATAATTCAGAGAGTGGAAGAATTTTCTGGGGTTAAAATGAAGTAAAAAATGTAAAAATAAATGTAATGGACAATAAAAGGCATAATACTACAGAAGAAAAAAATGCAATAAATGCACAGTGGTGTGATTTGATTTTGCTGGAAATGCTATAAAAGATAGTGGTCAGGAAAAACAGATTGGTTTTCTAACACTAATGGGGAAAAGTGACATTTGCAGTGTTTAAAGGCTTATGTTTTCCACAGGAACCAGGTGAGATGGAATATAAAGAATAAATAGAGGTGCTTTAAAACCATAAGTACCAACCCCAAATTTCTAGCTGAGAAAACATATATGTGTTTCCCATCTAAGAAACCAAACGGAAGGAGAAAATATCTCTGAATTTCTAGCCAGTCTAAAAACCTTTCTGTTACCTGTTGGTTGGGTCACCCTCCACAAGAAGCTCTCTAGATGTCACTTTGGCTTTGGGATAACAAACCCAGATTTAAGATCAAGGCTTCTGAACATTGTTCACACAAAACAAAATGCCTCAGAAGGAGACAAGAAGATGTTTCAGTGCTCACCTTCATAAGGAAAACGTGCAAGATTTCAAGAAAAAGCATTGACTGAGTTGAAGAAATAGTTAATGTATAGGTAAAGAAGACTGCAAGGTTTGGCCTCTAAGCCCACGAGGAAGCAGAAGTGATCCCTGGCTCCATTCTTTGTGACAACATATGGTCTGATCAAGGTCTCTTCACAAGCTGCAGTGGCAGAGCGGTGGTAAGACGGGATATATTCCTTAAAGAGAAGTCACAAGCCGTTGAGAATGGGTCTGTACCCAAAAGTGCTTCACTGCAGTGTTTGTTTGGGGGTTTTGTTTTTTTGGGAGTGTTGGCTTGGGTTTTTTGGAGGCAAAGCTATGAGGGAGTGAGAGCGAGCTTTTAACAGTTGTGGGAATTTTCCTTTTTGTTGTTTTTTCCTTTTTTTTTTATTTCCAAATCCACAATAAAAGTCAATTCTGACTGAGAGTATCTGTTTCCTTTTTGTGTATGTAAGAATGTAATTGTTTAAAAGTTGTTCTGTGTAGCTGCTGTGAATTTAAAATAGTGAGCAGTGCAGACACTATGAACTCCAGGATATTAATGCTCTTGAAAAAGGTTTAGTGGACTATGTTATTTTCCTGGTTTAATTTATAATATTCTTAATAACTTTCCTTCAAGGATTTCTGAAGCTATGAGCCAGCATATGTGTCATCGTGGCCATACATGTATTATTATTTACATCTGTGGGATTCCTTACTTGCTGGGAGGAATGTTTCAGCACTTTAGAGCTTAACAAACATTAACATCAAGTAAGACCAAGTAAGAGAGATGAAAAATTGAAACTCAGGTTAGAAAAGGACTGAGATTTAGAGTAAAAGTCTTCATACTCCTAGGTCCCTGTTTCAACCATGCTATGTTGCTTCCCATAGAAAACCTTTAAACCAAATTCCAGCTTTCCTAAATTGCTTTTACTTTATATGTCTTGTAAGTGCTGTATTCCAAAAGGAAGCCTTTTTTTTTTTCAGGCATTCACGCAGTTTAAGTCATTTAGCAAAGTTGCTTTTCAGCACTCCTAAAGGGTAATGTTCAAAGTCTGAAAAGATGGTCACCAATTTTAGAAAAGCCAAGAGGCTCATGCCCTGCTTCTGAGCCTCTCTATCTAAAAACTACGGGTAATAAGATTTACTAATCCATTGAGGATTTGTGAAAGTAATTAATGTTTGTGAAGTTCTTAGACCTAAGTCCTGTGCGAGTGTTTGTGCTCTCCCCAGTTTGGCAGTTGGACCGTTGCTCAAGGCTGGGACATCCTGGCGCTCCTGGGAACCAGGAGCTCCTGTCATGAGCATGGTCAGGAGATAGGAAACCTAGTTTAGCAGGAGGGACTTAGGGACTCATGGGAGTAGACATCACAGGCTTTTTCTTTTCCCACCTGGCTAGGTGGTGTCTTTAAGCTGCTTAAGCAAATACGACAGGACAGTTCCAGAATAACGCATGTTGGAAATGTAGATGCTCAAACTTGAGATAATCAAGCTGCTTGTAAGGGCCTAACTATTGGTAGACATAAAAAATAACATTTGGAAAGTATCAAAAATTAAATTTTGATTTTTAGCTTGAACTAAATAAGGGAAGAGTCAAGTGCAAGTTTAATGTGTGTTCCTCTGCCTGTTTTCTAGCTATTTATATGACTGATTAATGTTGCTGAAAGCTTGATTAAAGAAAAAGATGAGTAAAATACTAATGACATTCTTATGAATTTCAATCTCTTTTAAAAATCAGCTGTACTAAATATGGATTTAAAACCTTTAGTTATATAACTATTGGCTTTCTTGTCTTAATTCAAAATCTGGGGACCCAACAACAGTTTGCCAGGCACTGTGGTGTGCTGATTCCTGCTAAACTTTGGACAATCCCAGCCACTGGAAATGCATTTGCCATTTATGTGAACTACATATTTAACGATTTCATGAAATATCTGCATTGAATTTCTCTGTATATGAAAGAGTGAAGTAGAGTATCAAACCCAGAAAGTTGTAGCATTCATTTGCCACTACTTGAGTTCAGCGAGAGTTGATGCTGTCTCTGTCTCTTGCTTTTCAGCTTCATGTGGTCCATTGGAATGCAGAGAAATATTCCAGTTTTGTTGAGGCAGCTCGTCAGTCAGATGGATTAGCAGTCATGGCTGTATTTCTGAAGGTAAGAAAAGAATGCTTCAGTTCTCCTGATAAATCTGTATTATAAAGCCAAAGAGATAATGGTGACAGTTGGTATAATTATTGCTAAAAAGATACTTGCTCTATACTTGTTTCCTTCATAGTGTTTAGTTGCCAATATGGAAACCGGTGCTTCCTTGAAGAATAAAAATATTAGATGAATAGATTTTTCAAGATAGTGAGACTCTTCTGCTGGCCTAGTTTGCACTCTGGTACAACATAAGATGTAAAGCTTAATTCAGCTGCCCCTATATCCACCTGCCCCTGGATCCAAATAACCTGTAGTTGACTAACAGGTTTCTTTATGGAGACGATCTGATTTGGTTGACAATCTGATTCAGAATTTTCTTTAACAGTTTATTTCTGAGCTGGTAGTTTCTTCTAGAAAATAATAATAATAATAATAAAACCAGAAACTGCAGTATTTCTGTATAATGCTTATGTACCTTTTTCTTTCTATACCTGTTCTAAGATGAAATTAAACTTGTGCAAGAGCTTCATTGACTTCTGTATGAAGAAGCTAATGGAGAATTCACACAATCCATGGCAAAGGATAGTGCTTTGGTCAAATCCGTGGTTTCTGGTAGCTGCCACAGCTTCCTGAGCACAGCTAGTGCTGGTGCTGGCACAGTCAGGGAGTCATTTCATGCAGCAGTTGCTTCAGTCTTTCAGTCTTTCCAGTTTGCACTGTAATGCTTCAAGGAAAGTGTCACTGGACTTCTTAGCAAATCCTGCTTGGGATACATAAGAACAGTGTTTTCAATGTTTTAAGCAATTTAAATTTCAAATGTATGCCTGCCACTTTTAATATCCTGCATATTAAAACGTGAAAAGTAATGATTTCTATTCCCCTGTAGTGAAAAGCTTGTGATTCATTTGTAGCTGAAATAAGTACTATGAGTAGCCAAAATAATTATTTATCAGCAAAGGAGCAGATCTTCTTTATGACCAGTACAATTCCTAAGGCCCAGTAAGTGAAAGAATCACACAGAATTAACTAGGTTGGAAAAGACCTTTGAGATCATCAAGTCGCAGGCTTGTACTCACAAAATCCCTCAGATCTCACAGTCACTTAAGCGCAGTTACATAAAACAGTTTCATTATGGATTTGCTTTTTGATTATTAATTTTAATTTCTCTGGAGCTTCAGTGTTTCTTTTTTCTCTGGTGTTAATAGATTGGTGAATGCAACCCTCAACTGAAGAAGATTACTGACCGCTTGGACACCATCAGAATCAAGGTGAAAGATCTAAATAATATCTAAAATATCTAAAAAATACTAATATTGATAGTTGCTTTTGTTGTTTTGGTGGGGTTTTCTATTTTTTGAAACCTGAATTCTACTGCCCTCAGCTTCACGTTCCCTAATCTTTAGTATCATAGCTATCCATATCTGATTTGAGACTATTTAGGAGCATTCTTGTTAAGTTGAAAACTAAGTAGACAAGGAATAATTTTTATACATTAAAAGATCACAGGAAAAGACTAATTCCACATGGAACCCAGTCGCTGACAAATGTGTTGCAATGAGAATAGTAACGGGGGAAGAACATACTTCATGGAAAGTTGTAAAAAAGATGAGGGAAAGATTTCCTCCCCTGATTTGCTGAGGTAAAGGGTGAGAAATAATCTATTGTCTGTGTAAGATAAGTCAGCCAGACTCTCAACATGATGTTTTGTACAGTCATCTCTGGCCTGGTAGCTGGAACAAGGAGAAGCAGTAGTAACACATGGACCTGAGAGGAGTGAAGAGGGAGAGGAGGAAGTGGCAGTAACCTGTGGGGTTACTCTGTCAGCCCCAACATCCATTTCATGGTTATTTGTAACTCTGGGGAGCCTATGCTAAAATTACACTTTTGATGGTGTCCTGCTGGCATCAAGCAGCAGCAAAGTTGTCGCAGAGGTAAGACCTCATCAGAATGGCACTGATGAGGACCTCCTGTCATCATCCAGGATGGTGCCAGCCCACCTGATAGTGGAATGAGCTCTACCTCCCTTGGCATGATTTATCTTGGCCTCTTGCTTATAAATAACATTTTCCTGAGTTTTTTTCTTTCTCTTTCTTATTTTTTTTACTTTGAAATGAAATTCTAAATATACTTAACCTAAAATAAAAATGAGCTTTTTTTTTTCCTTTCCAGGGTAAAAAAGCACTATTCACAAACTTTGATCCTAGCTGTCTGCTTCCCAAGTCCCTAGACTACTGGACTTACTTTGGCTCTCTTACTGTTCCACCTCTTCTTGAGAGTGTTATCTGGATTGTTCTGAGAGAGCCCATAAGTGTTTGTTCTGAACAGGTACTGTTTGATTTTTCACTGCTATAGAAATACTGCTTTTGTAAGACTTGGAATTGTAAATGCCACACAAAAATATGTAACTGCACACCTTACCAGATTCTCAAAAGGCAAAATTTGTATATCAAATTTATCCTGACTTCTTGTTGCCTTTCTTGCTATAACAGCTATTTGTTATTCATTTTTAAAAAGAATCTGCATACTCTAAAAATTAATAATCAAAAATAACCCACAAGGAACTTACAGAAAAAAAAGGGTTCTGATGACCCTTAGGAATTCCATTTGATTTGATTCTTTGCATATCCTGCTCAAACCTCTTCTCTGGTATTTTAAACTGGCAGATGAATAGTAAATTTCTTCTTGCATGTCAGATGTGAAAAACTTGATGAATTTTCTAGAATTGTGTAATTGAATACAGTTCTAATAAATTGGGATTTATGTTAGGCTGTTTTAGGGAAACTGTGATACTACATGGAAGAGTCAATTTACATTTGTTAAATTAAGCTTCAAGATGTATCTTAACGTTGCAACAGTGACACCCAGCGGGCTGATCCTCTTGAGTGTAAAGAATTTCTCCGACTAGAAACCACATACTCAGCAGTGGTGACTTCAGTCTTTGTGCAAAATGTTAAGACAGTTCCCTGATACTTGGATGCTTGTTAGTCAGGAGACCTCAGATTCTGTTTGTAACTGATTTGAAGTCATTTATTTGCTCAGTGTGTTCATTTTTCTCATGTGTATCTCTTCTCCACTCCACTCAGTCCGGCTTTGTAAGATTTGCCATAACGTGTATGGATCTAGGATTAAAAATTTGTGTTGAGGTATCAACTTTCCAAAGAGAAGCCATGTTCAGGTTAAAAGCTTCTTCTTTGGGCAAATCTGTAATTAATACATTCAAAAATGTAAAATGCTATACAAATAGCCATGTGTAACAGGTTCAGAGGACGTGGTGTGAGAAACTGCCAAGTACAGTGATTCTTTACTAGTTATTCTTCACAGACTTTAGCTATATATTAAGTATTAAAGTAGAAATATACTATATTCTTGTAAAGATGCCTGTGGGTTAAAGTGTTTGTTTCTGGTAATGTTCACCATTGTGATTTATCAGTCAGCACCTTGACTGATATTTTTCTGCCATTTAATTTTATTCTTCAAGTTTGCATTTTTTGGGGGGTTTTAGAGTTTACTGCTTTTTGTTGTACTTTTCAGGTTGAAAGAAATTAAAAAGACCTTTTGAGTTTTTAGAAACTTAAAGGGAGCTTGAATTACAAATGTTAGCTTTAGAATGGGGTAAAGCAAGATAGCACTGACTTTTCTGCTCTTTATACAATTAAGATGCAATCTACCATAATAACTAAATGCTCTATTTTAGTGGAATGATTTTTGTCCTGTCCTACCTTTGGTAACCTAGAAGGGTAGTAAGGTGACATACTGAAAATATTAGAAATTAAAAAAAAATATTAAACTTAAGTCAGAAATCAGGTTCGGATTTCCTAAGTTGAGAAATGGAGCTCTGCTAGGGGTTTCTGCTGAGATCAGCATATGCTGAGATATGAATTACTGCTTGTTTTGTGTCTTCACAAGGGAAGAATTTGGAACCTCTCCTGACTTGAGTGCTAATTACAGAAGCTTTCTATAGCACCACATCTATAATTCCAGGTTAATTGTGAATATATTCTTTGAGCAAGAAAACATACACAGAATGTGTGTATAATAAGAAGCAGAGTCTCATTTTTGGCAAAAAACATTCTGGAATCTCCAAACTATGAAATCCAACAAAAAATATGAACTCTCATGTTTTAGATCAGGTTATGGAAGAAAAGTGTGAATATAGGAAACAAGTAGTCCTTATGCACAGTTTCATGCTGATATGTATTTTGGGAGATTTTTCTCAGTAGTCATCCTTTTTCTTTTACAAGGACAGAAATGGTGAAATTGCCATTCCCTGCATGCCTTAATAAAATACAGTTCTGTTCTTCCAGATGGAAAAAAAAAAAGACAAGTATCTTTATGATTTACTATGTGCTTTTTCATCTGTATGAATGTGAGGGTTTATAGCTGAACCTTATGTCTCTTTCGATTACAGCTAGCCAAATTCCGCAGTCTCCTGAGCACTGCTGAGGATGAGGTTGCCTGCTGCTTGCTGAGAAACTACCGGCCTCCCCAGCCCCTAAGAGGAAGAGAAGTCAGAAGGAATTAAAGGAGTAAAGCCAGAGCAGCCTCCCTCTGAAGCCAAAGGCTGAATTAATTTTAATAGTTAATATACTTTGTGATTTTTTTTTTTTTGGTGAGTTGTTTTAACAAATAGGTGTTGTTTTATTACTGGTTATCATGCAGTCATTTCTCACAGACAAGTATATTCTGAGATTTTGCAGGTTCATCAATGGTAGCAGGTCTGACTGTGTTTGAGTGAGATGGTTTGGGAGCACAGAGGTCACTGCTAATTATAAAGGTCAGGTGTGACGAAGGAATTGCCCAGAATTTGCCACCAAATTACTGAACAGGATCCCTGGTATTATTGGCAGGATAGAATGTTCTGGGATTATTCTTCTGGTCTCTAACATAACATTTAGCTACTGTATAAGATTTCACAATGTAATTCTCAAGGAAAAAGTATTTCAAAGATGATATAATTTCATTGCTGACTTCTGCAATACCTTCCTACAAAAAGCAGTAATGACTAACAGGATTTAAGGAAAACAGATATTTATATGATCCTGTTATTCTGGCTGCTTCATAGCAGTAATCGTTTACTGATGTTTTTTTAAAAGCAAATAATAAGGATTTTGTATATTGCGTGATTATGACAGGTAGATTGGGTATTCCTGAATTTCACAACGTGTAGTGATGAAATTGTCCTGAAACCTGAAAACTGCAAGGTGGAAGGGCATAGAGCAAACTGTTTGTGCCTAAATCCAACCTGCTGCATTTGGTGAACAATAAGGGACTATAACACTATACCCCTGTAGCATCAGACTTTTACCACTTAAAATAGAAGGCAGGGGTAGCTGTTGCTCCAGCCTGTTTCATACTAGGCACATTGGACACTGCAGTGTGACCCACATGGTGCATACCTCACACCATGCAGGGGAGCACAGCACTACTCAGGTATGTGATGGCTGATGTTCTGCTGTCAGAGTTGAAAATCAGTGGTTGCACTTACATTCCAAGACCAAAGAGAACATTCAGAGCAAGCCAAAGAAATTTGAATCAAGTCAATATCTAATAAAAAGCTAAGACCTCGATATGTTGAAATGTCCATCTTTATGACTTGACTTGAGCCTGCGTTTCTGTCAGGAGCTTATGTTATCGGAATGTAATTGTTTGTTTTATGCCAAATTTATTTTTGTTATTTTTAGTGAACTTGCCATAGAATGTAGGTTAGGATAGAATTAGATTTACTCTCAAACAGTGAGAACTACAAAGTGAAACCCAGTGATACTTGAAAGAGGCAGCTAGAGGTTTCTTGGGCATCAACTACCATCAACCTCTGTAGTACTTTTGACCAACTCATCTTCCATTAATTCATTTTTTTATAGGTTTTATAGGCTCTGCCTTTTACCTCAGTGGGTCTTTTGATCTTAGATGTGACAAACATGAGGGAAATTACAATCAGAATTGACTTTATATGCTGTCTTAGAACAATAAATTAGATAGATATTTTAGCTTAGTTTAAGATAGGTGGACTTTTTTGTTTTCTCCTCCCCAGTATATAGATATTATATGCTGCAAGGCCTCCCAATATCTTTTGAAAGTTTTCTGAAAGAAAGAGCATAAATAGGCCATTAGAGAAATAAAAGGCATTTAGCAACAATAGCTGGTACAAGTATTAACCAAAGAGAAAAACCCTGCAGAGACTTTTTGTTTTCTGGCACAGGGAAAAGAATGCAGCTGAAAAGACCTCAGAATAGTTCATTCTGAATGGGCATGTCAGGAAAGTGCATGGAAAAAGTGAGAGTGTGTTTTATGTTTTCACACCCTTTTTTAGACTTAGTGTTGGATTTGTTTCCCTGTCATGTGAGTAGCTGGGGAGCATCAACAAAAGTTTACAAATTGCATGAAGGATACAAAGTTTGTTTGCCTCAGAAGAGAAAGCAATAAGGCTACTGGTTCATATTGTAAACAAAAGTTTTACATGTTTTTTTACAGTAGAGTTGATCCAATGCTTTGATATTTATAAGGATATTATCAAAATAAAAATGGATTTTATGGATGTGTCTTGTATTTTCTATTGAAGAGTTTAAAGTTTTACAGGGAAGGCTTCAGTTTTATAAGTAGTCCCCACAACTCTAATTTTGGAAAAAATTGTCACCCATCATTTGAAGTCTGCCTTTGGGCAATGTAGTATTAGATATGTCTTTATGTCTTCAGATATGGCTGAAATACGTCATCACTACTCCCCACAGCTGCAGGTCTCTTTGACCAACTCTTAACTCTCTGACACACTTGCAGACTTTATACTAAGAAGAATGAAATGCTCAGTGACCAAAACCAGAGTGTATTTGCTAAAAATAGTAGCTGTCAAGAATTGTGTACTGCTGGATGGTTGATCATCCGTAAGCTTACTCTCAGGTTTGCATAAATGACAGTAGAGCCCTGGGGTCAGCTCTGCTGGTTTTGGCACAGTAGGGAAACAGTATGATGTCTTTGATGTTGCACATGTTTAACATCAGCTGTGAATTTTCTTTATGTCGAAAAAAACCCAACCTAGGAAGTAGCTGTCTTTTCTTCTGGAGTACAGTGGGCTGAAGATAGAGCAGGCACCCGTTTGCTGCCATAAACTCATTTCAATGTACGTGTGTTTTCTCTGCTGCTTTAGAGTCATCTCTGTTGCTTCAGCAAACAGGACTTTGATGGCCTTCCAGACATGAACAGGGACCTAAGAGAATTCAAGGAATCAATTTGAGGAAAAAAACCCCAAGTCATCAATTAATCAATTTCAAAATAATTTCACAGAAAAAAAATGGAATATGGCATATGAATAAAATAATGTAAAAGGACTATGTATGTTATATAGTATTTATAAACTTAATGGAAAGGAGATTTTGGATTTAGATTCTTGTAGCTTTAAATAGGCAAGGAACAGATTTCTAGAGATAAATCTTGCCTAGCCTTCAGATGTTAAAAGCTGCAAATAATTGAGAGATTTGGAGTACCTTCAGGTTGTAACTCAGCATGAAGGTACAAATGCCAGAGGAATCTTGCTCTACAGATGTGGTTTCTTACTTTTATTATCTATTAACTAGGCTAAAAAAGCATGATGGCAATCTCCCTTATCACTCTGTTGATTAATAGACTACATCTAACTTCTGATCTAACTGTTACATTTTGTTGTTCCCCTTCAAGTCTGATCTTGCTTTCTAGTTATAGATATGAAGAGTTTGTTTCATTTTAGGTTTTAATTACAATTGCTTGCTTTTGCTCATTATTCTTTGACTTTTCTTCCCTGGCATCGCTTTAGGACTTAGGATAAAAACCTTAACTTACAAGACATCCCGTGAAAACACTGTAGTGTTGTACTTCCACCAATGTTCTGCACATATGGATAGCCTGCTTGGTTTTCATATCAAGTCTTGCTATTATTCAGTTGTACAGATCCAGTTTAAAAGAGATTTGGTCTGTGATTTAACATCTTAGATACTGTTATTTCTATACCTTTTATTTGTGAAGTATTTGACTCTCCGGAGAGATGGCATTTTCTGTGTGTCTGCTGTCTTTGTTAGATGGGAGATAACGCTGAAATGCTTAAAGCAAAAATGTTTCTAAATTCACGTTTTGTTTTATATTTCTGTTAACCTCTCCATCATTCATGCCAAGTACAATTTTTCACTGTGGTGAAATATTTGCATGTGTGATCTGTCTCTCTTCTCCAGAAGAGAATATGAGGACAGGGAGTGTCTCTGACAGAAGAGTACTGGATTGTCATGTGAAAACAAAGATTCTCTGAATCTGCTTAAGAGAACTGATGTCCTGCACAGTCATTTCTATTGTCTGTTTCTATTTTGTCAATTGTCACCCAGATAGATGGGTAGATAAATTTGAATAATTTTTAGATACTTCTGCCAGTTTCATTTTTCAGATGTAAATCATACAGGATACAAGCAACAAGCACATGAAATATATATTTTTGGTGAAGATCTAATTTTTTTTTCTGTCTCTGATTTGAAAATACTTTAAATAAAGTATCAGCTGTTTAAATGTCAACATTTTGCTTCTAGTTCTTTTTTTTATTTCTACAGTTGCATGAACACCAGACAGAAATTTGGTCTTGATAATTTTTTTTTTTTAACAGCATTTTGGTGATTTTGAGGAAAAAAAAATGAACCCAGCCATTCTCAGTGTTTTTCAGTGTATTTATTTGTGATTTCTGTTTTCCTTTTGTCCTGTTTAAATTTCAACTTCTGTTGTAGCTTATTATTTCATGAATAAATCATTTACCTGGAAATCTCTAAAAATCTAGCATCCAAACTTATATTCCTAAATTTTTTTTAAATTCTCATGATTATGTAGAAAGCATAGGTATCCATGTATGAATGAAAGAATGCTGTGTCCCCAGATCTGAAGATGGCAGAGGCAATCAAAAAATTGAAGATTTAAATAGTGTCTGGTACCTATTTCATTGCAAATACAGTCACAAATAAGAGCAATATCTTACTGTTGTAAAAAACTGAGTAATACAAAAGTCGTGGTACCATGCTATTCAACAACACATTAATTTTGAAGTCTCTTAAAACTGTCTGCAGAGACTACTCAAAGAACTTCTAGCCTGATGGCCCAATATCCACAAGAAACCTTGAATCTCTCAAAATAATTTAGCTCATCTTCATGACTGGTTCAGGGGACCTTCATGAGAAGAACAAAATCAGCAGCAAAGCCCAGAGCAAAGCACTTCACCAATGTCTGCTGCAGCAAACCTGTTTGAATTAGTTTTGAATTAGCTGATACATAGTAATAACTATATATGGCAAAACAAAAGCAAAACATTTTTATTAATGAACATTATTTAAGTAGTAGTAACATGGTGTGTAGCATTTTCAGCAGGTATCCTGAGAAAATCCTTGAAATACTCTCTTCTCTACTCAGTCTCATGGTGTTAATGTAACTAATGTTCCTACATATTGTTCTTAAAATTTTTAGCAAGTACCCTAAACTATGTATATAATATTATCTCTGTAGACATGTTCATCTGTAGATACAGGATATACTACATGTTATGTATGTGTATATATATGCACATACTATGTATAATATACAGGAAGAGCTGGAGGATCACTCCAGAGCACAGCAGATTCTGTTGAGTTCCAAGGAACTGAACTGACACTGGATTGCATGAGTCTTTCAGAGTGCTGTATGTAGTAGGTATGTAGAAGTGTAGGTATGTAGAAGTGCTAACTATGCAATGTTGAGACGATGCTGCCTCAGCAAAAGCTGTGTCTCCTGAATCTTGAAGATGACCATAACTCTTACAGCACTGGCAAATTTTGCTCATGTTATAAAATCTTCCCCTGTTTTGACATATGCTCTGGAAATAAATGGATGATTGGTTGAGAACAGGGATATTGGGTTCGAAAATACGATAACTAAGCTATATTAAGTAATCTAAAATGTTGAACTGGCTGTGAACAACTGAGTGGTGAGATGTGAAGAAGATAAAGAAAAATGCCAAAGATAGGAGAACAAACACTAAAAAACACTTGGAATAGAAAAAGAGGCCCTTTGCAGATTGCTTTTGCCGATAGATGTCACTGTAAATAAGGCAATGGTCACCTTCACACTGACACGGCAGCCTGAATAAGACCCAAGGTCTTCTGAAGGCTCAGCCTGTAAAATAACAGTATGCAATGTTACTCATGTATTACAGATGTGCTGTTGATTGATAGTGATTTACTCCCTTTCTTAAAAGTGAAACAAGAATTGTGAAAAAAAAACCCCAACTTTCTGATACACAACAAAAGATATTCAGATTTAAAAGATAGTGTTTAGGTGATTGTGCATTTAAATGCTCTCTGCTTTCCATAAGTGATTGCCATTATATAATTTCACATATGCTTAAAAGCTACATGCCAAAAACAACAGCTATAGGAGCAAGGTTTTGCTATATTTTCTTCTAGCTGAAAGTTTCTCCAGGCATTAAAAAAAGAATACCTAAGTTATTTGTGTACAGGGAGCCACATCAATGTGGCATGGCCACATCAATGCTGCCAAGCAGGCTCTGTAGGTCTAGCACATTCTGGTTTAGCTGGTCCTCCCTGAGCATATGGAAAGTATCTGGGCAGAGCATGGGCAGAAGGTCAGACTATATCAGTGCCTGAAGTTTTGGCAGCGAGTTCATGCAAGGGCAAATTCACACATGTAGTAAATACAAATGAGTGTAGGTAATCATCATTAACTAGTTGTGGGATTTTTTAAAGGGAATGGTAAAGATTCACGTGGAAAATCTGATCAGTTATTTAAACCAGTTTCTGCTTCAGTTTCCAGATTGATTCAGATGAATGATGATGTTCATTTCAGCCATGGCACCACCCTCACCTTCATGACGGTCAACGCTGACTCCATGAAAGGTTCATGCATCAGCCAAGTTTATTATAAGCAGTGTCTAGACAATAGTTACACACACCCACACTCAAGCATACAGTTAAATCCTACAGTCTGCCTCTAACTACTTAAGCTACTACTCCTATGCCTCCTATGCCTAACTTACCTACCTCTAGCAGACAATGTCTGTCTCTTTCTTTCTAGACAAGCAGCAGCTCTATAACATAACTACAATGTTTATATTAACCACCCAATAACCTAAGGGTCAACTCTCCTGTCCAACCACAGATGTCAGGCTGTGTCCATGAGACATGGCCTCCTGCAGCCCCACTGCCAAGCATGCCCCGATCACAAAGGTGCCTTGCTCCATGCATCCCACATCACCTCACTCTCTCTGTGAGGTTCCAGAAAGTGTTTACCTGTTTCTTTCAGTTATGACTTATCTAAATGTCACAGCTAGGATTCAAGGCAAGCTCCTTGGTTCACACAAGTACACTGTAAATGTGTATGTGTGTTAACTAGAAACATATCTTTGTGGTACTTCAAAAGTCATGTCAGTCAGGTAAGTCTCTGGTGTTTAGAAAAAAAGGAAACATTGCACCCCGGTTTACAAAGGGCAGAAAAAAAGACCCTTGGAATGACTGACCTGTCAGCCTCACCTCTGTGCCTGAGAAAATTATAGAATAGATCCTCCTAGAAGCTATGCTTAAGGCACAGAGAGGACAGAGAGGTGATTTGAGACAACCAGGATGGCTTCATCAAGCATGAAGCCAAGTCCTGCATGATTAAACTAGTGGTCTTCTAGGATGAAGTGAGTACATCAGTGGACAAGGGAAGGGCTACCTATGTCATCCATCTGGGCATATGTAAGGCCTTTGACACAGTCCCCCACAACATCCTTTGCTGTGAATTGGAGAAAGATTGATTTGATGGGTGGACTGTTCAGTGGATGAAGAATAGACCACAGTATCACCCAGAGGGCTCAATGACTCAATGTCCCGATGGATATCAGTGGCAAGTGGTGTCCCTTAGGTGTCTGTACTGGGACCAGTACTGTTTAGTTCTTCATCAATGACACAGACAGTGGAATCAAGTGTACCCTCAGTAAATCTGCACATGACACCAAGCTGAATGGTGGAGTTGATACACCTGAAAGACAGGATGCCATCCAGAGGGACCTGGACAAGCTCTAGAAGTGGGCCCATGGGAATCTCACAAGATTTAATAGTACCTAGTGCAAGGTGCTGTACCTGGTCAAGGCAAAACCTGGTATGAATAGAGGATGCTGAGAGCAGCCCTGCCAAGAAAAACTTAGGGTCAATGATAAACAAGAGGCTGGACATGAGCTGGCAAAGTGCACTTGCCGCCTCAGAGAGCCAATTGTATCTTGGGCTGCATTTTTTTTTCCCTTTTTTTTTTTTTAATTGCATATCTGTCATTTTTACTGATCTGGATTTTCCCCTCTATGTCAGTGTACAGAGGGTATATACAGCCCACACGGCCCCACCTCTGGGTAATGACAATCAGGATGTAATATAGTAATCTACTCTTGCAGCTTGGCCATCTAATAGCAGAGTGGGAACACCCAGGATATCGGAGCTGAACAGCACTCGGGTAAACACACTGCTTAGGTGTGATACTGCTTAAATAATACAGAAGTGTCACGACTGTGTGTCACTTTTCCCCAGGGACCAGTATGTTGCATCATGACAATGTGTTCACAGGTGTTCGTAGAGCCATTCTCATTAAGTTCCTGTTAAAATGTGTTGAGATTAAAAAAAGATATTAAACTGAGGAATTTCTTCTTGCATCTTGCATCCAGTAATTCATGCAAGAAGAAAACATGACTGACTGAACTGCTTTGCATTGATATAGAGAAAACTCCATTTAATTTTCTGGAAATTGTGTATTGCTGTTTAGTTGTGCTTGTAAAGCACAACTATTCTTTATATGTCTTTATATGCTGTTCTTTATATGTCTGTAGTGGACTTGTTTTCTATTATGGCTTAAGTTATATTCAGTTTCTCCAGAATCAGTAATCATCCCAGCCTGGGCACTGTGTCAGCTATTCAGCCTCCACATCTTTGAGTGCTAAGATGTGCTTCACTTCTAGGACTTAACACTTGCAGAAGTAGGCACTGAACAAACTGAACTAATGCTTCTCAGTGGTACTAAGAGTTACCTTTCTCACTTGGCAGGGAAAAAGCTACCCAGCCTAGGCATAAAAGTACTAACCAAAAGAATGACTAGATGGTTTAAAAGAACTAATTTAGTTGCATATTCTTGTTTGCTGCCACTTTATTTTCTGACTTTACAGAGAGGTGTGATATCACACTCACAATGTAAGTACTACCAAGTTACATGAGAGAAGAGTTCCTGTTAAAAAACAGTGTAGCTGATTCAAAGTCTGCCCATCAAGGCACTTGCAGAGGCAACAGGGATCCCTCAGGCTGAACAGGGGAAAACCGTACACTTCTGGAATGATCGTGTTAGCTACCAACACACCCTGCTTTTCCAGAGGGGAATCAAGTATATCTGCTGTGCTTTGCAGTGAATTCATTATCTGTGCCTCTTGTGGGAAATAGAACAAGCCAGGACTCCCATTCTGGTCCTGGAATACAGCTGAACTTTCCTGCATAGTTTGTTCCACATGGTCTATTGAAAACCTAGATCACTTTATCTAGGCCCTTTTGCAGAGACCTCTAGCTGACATTTTCGAAAACCACACTGAGGAGCTCCTACTTGACCATGACCAATATCTGTACCTCTCCAGTTGCTACTATGGGCATGGCTAACACTTCTGGTGCATATTTGGAGTGCCATGTACAGCAGTGTGACCTAGGAGTTCACCAGCACCTCTCTCCTTTCTAAATCCCACTGGAGCAGCTGTGTGACACCTTGTCCCCACTCTGTCTGGACACTTAAGTCTCCATAAGCTGGCTCTGTGTGGGCACGACTGCATGTGGCATTCCTGCACAACAGTGGTATTTAGATGTCTCATAACTGAGAGAGGCAGCCTGGCATCTGATTTCTGTAGTTCTCTACTGAATTTAGCCACTGGCATTCATCCTAATCATTATAGATGCCAAAATCCATTTTCTGAATCCTAATGTAAGTTTTCTTCTGTCTCTCCTTTCCTGCAAAATGCTACACTAATGCTTGTTCTTTTTTTCCCTATCTTTCATGTTGTCATTCATGTTGTCTTTCAGCAGAATTTCAAGATTTTTGTCAGTTTTGTGTTACAGAAGCCAGCACTTAAGTGAATGGTGTTTAACGATGGAAACAGTCATTGTCTTTGTTAGCTATGTGGCCAAACTAGAACTGTGGTCAGAGCCAGGACCACATGGGTGAGATTAAGGAGGGTAGGAGCACTTAGAAATTGAGTCCCCTCTTCTTTTACCATGAGAAAAGAGGGGCCTTCGGGTTTGCAGCCTGGAAAACTGGATGTGTAGAAGGCGTTGACTTAATGCCAGGGCAGGTCAGGTATCTGTGTCAGGGATAGGAGTAGAAGGTGTTTTTGGAAAGTATTTTATTGGTAGGTCTGCTCTAGAGGACTGAGTTACATTTATCATGGAAGCTCTGTGCAGAAACTCTTTTCTGTCCCTAACTTTGCACCAGTCACATCACATCAGTATTTTCAAACTGACACTTAACTCCTTGTTTAGACATTTAAAAAGATACTTTTAATTTCCTTGAAGTACTGACTACCTAAAAGATCTCCTAGTTAGTGGAAGCTCCAGCCCTGTGGCAAGTGGGTCACTCCTGTTGTGATGTTTAGCAATTTTAAAGCATAATCTTTAGGAACAAAGGCTCAGGACCAGCTGCTGAGTCTGACCATCTAACTGGAATAACTATATCCTTATATGCTTGCAGATATACAGAAGAACTTGAGTATGAGCACTGTGTATGTCACAGCCTTGAACACAATTAGGTTTTAATGTACACTCCTTTATATTTACTTACAATATTGTTCTATTGAATAATTTATTTGAATTCAGTCTATGCTCCTTTCACAACTGACACAACTTACTGCAGTGTCACAGAAATGAGATTTCAGAATTAGATCTATAGCTTGATCTCCTGTATGTAAGTGTCTGGTCTTGCAACTGCTTGAGCCAAATATCTGTTCTCCACCTCACTCTCATCAGATATTATTGAATGAATTAAAATGTCACTTGAAGAAAGAAATATGCATACAACAAATACTAGGAAGGAGGGCTAAAGGATCACAGGACAGGGCAGCAATGTTCATGCCAGCAGAACCTAGGAGGCCAGAAGCAGGGTACGAGTGAAATAGGAAACAATTCTGTAGGTCTTGGCAGATCTTTCCTTTGCAATAACTACCTAAAGCTGTCTAGAGGCTTTCCCTGGAGCCTTTCTCTCCTTTGACCCAATAACAAAAGAACCCATGTTACAGACTTTGCTGTGGAATATGTAAAATAAATGCAAAATACAAAATTGTTAGCCTTGTAAAATCCTGCCTTAATATTAATCCTGCAGGACTTGTTCAAGGGCTAAAAAAACTCTGAATAGCTGGACTGTGGCTGTTTCAGATATTAATCCTAAATATGTGCATTTTCACTGACACAAGACACAATGGATCCATGGGACCATGCCTCCAAAATATGTTGCAGAAACAACCTGTATGATTCCCTGAAGATACTTAAGAATAAAGTTTTTTGAGAGGGTATTAGACTACACTTTACAATGGTGCAAATAAATGGAAGAGCACACAGAGGGGGATGTGCAGACCTGGCCTCCTGCTGAGGACTGCAAGGGAAACTCAATCACTTGTGCAGAAGGGGCTGTGGATGTCTCCTTCATTGCTCTTCCTCATGGGGAACTTCCCGATAAGACAGGGGTGGTTCTATTGCATCAGCAGCTGACAGCTTTTTGCGCCACTGCTACCAAATCTGTACGAACACATTTTTCAAGAGTAAATCTAAACACTTGATGTCACGTTGTTGGTGTGCTAAGGGCTGGTGTCTCCTTATCATGAGGAAGCAGTTTGGTTTCAAGGGGTGGCCCAGATGACCAGATTGCTCCAGGCCTCAGCTCTCTCTTGGTTAACACCCTCCAGCTGAAGGTTGGAGCATATCTCAGGGCAAGAGAGGGTATGCTCAGAGATACCACTTATAAAAGTATTGGCAGTGCATGTCTTTTATATTAGAATCACAGAATCATTTTGCTTGGAAAAGTCTTCTAGGACCATCAAGTCCAACCATTAGCAATTCATGTTACTACATTGATCTGGATACTAAATGCCACAAATAGACAGGAGGTTTAATTGTATTAAATTTAGTCATGTCAGACACTAATTTTTTCCAGTCTTTCAGCTCCACTCGCTGCTTTATCCCATCCCACTTCAGTCAATGAGCAGTTTGCTAAGGACTCCAGTGATAATAAGAACAGGATAATAATTATCACCACAACTCAAATTTGTGGTGCCTCAGAAAAATGCATCTTTGTGCTGCCAGGCTTCCTATGAAGAGCTGATGCTTTTGTGACCAAAAGGTCAAAAACAGTGCTTAAGAAACTGTCTTATCTGGTACTGACAAAGTCAGCACTGGTCACCAGGGGTGTCAGCCCAGCAGTCAGCAGGCTCAGCTGTGGCTGAATTCAGTGGTGTGGCCCTGGCATGGGCCACCATGCAATGTGGCAGCATTTTGGCATGCTGCTTCTCTGCCCCGGTGTATCTGGTAACTGAGGCATCGCTCCAGCAGCCATATTCCTGCCAAGTGAGATGCACCAATGGCCATCAGGCATGTGTCATGCTTGGTCCCCCTTCTGCTGCCCTCTGGTTTCTCTTACTTGGGCAGGATGGATTTAAGCTCACTGGTGTCAGGAGAAGGGGTAAATGGTGGTCCAAGGATACATGAGTAATGAAGCTGATTTCCCTTGGGGTGTGAAGAGAGAGGGAAGTTTGGGGCTTTTCCCAGCTCACTCTTGAATTTCCACCTTGGTGTGTGTATGTGTATATTAAAGAGAAGTAGAAGTTACACATTGCCCAATACAATGAATATCAGGGACAAGATGGATATCTGTGGAAATGTTCAAGGCCACGTTGGATGGGCCTTTGAGCAACCTGATATAATGAAAGGTGTCTCTGCCCATACCAGAGGGTTGGAACTAGATGATATTTAAGGTCCCTTCCAATCCAAACCATTTTATCATTCTAAGATATTCCAGCCTATTAATTTCACAGATTTCTCCAAATGTGAGCTGTAGCTCTCCACAGATAAAATGGGAAGTGAAGGTAATGGATATCTAAAAGGGGATCATCAAGTGGAAATAGATTGGTTGTGAGAGAAGTGCTCATTTCAGGCTGCAGTTTTTACAGTGTGATCTCTTGATTACTTCAGAGGATTGCAAATGAATTAATGACTTAAACAGTAAAAAAATATGTGCATTTCATTTGCGGTCTGTGCTAATGCAGAAAAACTTTAATAAGGCATTGCAAGAAAGTTAGAACACATTACCCTAACATAGGCAGCAGTATACCAGGAATCCTGGTGAGATTTTTTCAGCANCTTGAATGCAATCAAGAAATTCAGAATAGCTAGCAATTGTGTTTATTTTGACAAGCAGTCTTGCTTGAAAAAAATTTTTAAAGTTTCAAGATGTAGTATTACATCTGGACATTTTCTATATGGTCTACTGCAACTGATTTCAGTTTTAAGTGTTTTCTTCCTCTGCCCAGCATTGTTACTAGCTGCTTCCAAGCCCCATGTTTCCCATCCTGTGCTGCCTGGATTGCCCAGCACTGCAGCCCTGCCACCCTTCGTTGCTTCATCTTTTATAGGTGGGCTTAAAGATGCAGAGGATTCCCAGAAAGTCCTATAAAAGAAATGAGATTTCTCATACAAGGCCTTTCCTTTCACAAAAGATCCACAGACTCTACAGTAAAATCCCTAAGCTGTATCAGGAGCTGTTAACTAGGTCTCCTCAGGCTATCTCATTTGCAGGCATTCTCAAAGTACACTTATCAGTTGACACCTTTGTGGTTATATATCGGTTGACACCTTTATGCTCCCTCAGCATGAGGCAAAAGTTAAATTAGGGAGGACTTTCTAAAAAAAAAAAAAAAAGTCCAATTTTGCCTTATAACCCCAATGAAGGAGTCCTAGTTAATGTGCCCAGCAGAGAGCAAGATGAGAGGTGTTGCCAGAATCAGACCTGAAGCCCATTTTGCTGATCAGATGCTAAAGGTTAACTATTAACTACTTTTTTATACCTGTGGAGCTACACGAGGGAATTTTATTTTAACTGAGTTACTGTATTTTGAAAGTCTTTGCAAGATGAAAAATTTAGCAAGTTCTCTAGATGAGTTGCGTCTGTGGTAGCTGGCATTTGCCTGTCTTTCTGTCATTTGGGATAAAGGTGATTTAATGTGCTGTTTGGCACATAAATTTGCACAGCACACAGATACCAATATTTTTATGTACAGACAAAATATTGAGTAGAAAATGAGGATACAATTCATTATGTTAAAAGGAAGAAATGGTATTCTTAAAATAAAACTTAAAATATTTATATATTTCTGTGTAATTTCCTCAAGTCTTGGTGTTGAGAAATCACCCATTCAAGCTACTACACTGTGTAATTTTCCTTTCCATCTCTTTTGTATTGCCGGTAAGTCCCATCAGTTGTCAACATAGTCATAGTTTTGTGTCCTAAAATACAATCCTGTTTGTATTTTGTTCTCTTTCTTTGACATAAAGATAAGAGAACTCTCCTTCACTGGTAGTGAAAATCTAGACATATTGTGAAATGAGCTTGCCTTTCCCTGATCAAGTTAAGGACATTTCCTCTGCCTTACCATTTCCTAGACTATGAATCACTTATTTATTTTCTTGGTTGTCATAATCAGGTCTATTTGATTTTCAAAATTGTTTCTACCTAATATTTTTGCTTGTATTTTATTAAAGCATATTTCTGAAGAAGTTGCAAAAAAAGAAGCAGTTGAAGTAATTTATGTTGGAGACGAACTCGAGACAAACCAGTAGATGCAGCTGCCCACTTCCTGTCACCCTTGTGCACACATGCAAAGATCTCTAACTGATTGAACCCACAGCTCTGGAGCTCAAGTCCACTCTAAATCTGAGAAATTACAGGACATAATTCAGGACACTAGTTAGAGAAATTTTTAAAGTGATTCTGAATGAAACAGTTCTGTATAGGAAGCTATTGTTCTCTCTAACAGATTTGTTTCCATTTCTTAATGATGTTCCCGTTGTGATCTCTTCATGAAATATTTTTTTTTTTTTCCATCACAAGGAAGATCATTCCTCTGAAACCAGTCAAACTGATATAGCTGTGTGTCTCTTTTCACTTTTTCTTTTTTTTTTTTCTGGAGAATTGAGAGGAGCGATTCTTCAGGATTATTCTCCTGTTCATGGCAGTTAAAGGGATGATGCAGTTGTTGCACTAAGGCAGAGAAAGTGATGTGGTTTCAGGATTGCTCATTAAGAAGGTATCAATTATCTGACAGAATTATTGGCCTCTTCAAAACTTTTTGTAATCTTATGAACAGAAAGAAGCATTTTACTAGCTTTGCTTAATAAGGGAATAGGAATAGGTATTGCTGACGAAGATGGTAGGAATATCTGTCTGTTGATTTGCCCGCCTTTTAATTAGCAGAGAGGTAGACAGCGCTTATGAATTCTTCATTCTCATGTTCATGGATGAGGTCCCATTTTGTTCATGATTCTGCATCAGAGACTGATATTATTAGGAAAATATGCTTTATTGACAAAAGGGAAAATTTTGCTTATTAAGGTGGAGGTCTGAGACTAAGCTGAGTATTGCATTTTAGCTGCTGTGTGCTAATCTGCAGTTCGTGCTTGCTCTTCTGCACTTTCAATTAACAACTTTTTCCTCTAGTTTCAAGCTAGGAGAATAAGACACCTCTCCTTTTTTTTTTTTTTTTACGTGTAAATTGCTTGTGATATCTCAAAACCTGTTTCATATGGAAAATTACCCATAAATATAGTGCCTGTTTTGGATCTGAATTAAAAGATAAAGTCTTGGTATGATTTCATTGTGTTTCTTACTAATTGAATTGAGTACTGACTTCTGTCATCATCATGCTTAACAGGCTGCATAGGCATAAGGCAGCAAGGCTACACAAGACAGCCAGGTATAAGATAATTTCATTTCACATGTTCTAATATATTTATTGCTACCACATTGTGGTGGTAAGTGACTGACCAAGGTCTTACTGATCCAGTTGCTGGACACACACACTGCTTAGCTTAAAAGGTGAGTATGTCCTGCTGAATGCAGCTGATTGCAGCAGAAGTGGCATTTTGCATTTAAAAGAATTCAGCTTTGGAATATGTTGGGAACAGGAATATGAAATTTCCCTGTAGTTCATAGTAGAAGCATGAGGACCTGTAATTGTTTACAGCTTTGCTGTATAGTGCAAGGCAAGCAAATGTAAAAGAAGAATCTCTATCTGTAGTAACATGTGCTGCAAAACCCCAACAGATAATTGACTTATATAATTTAAGGAAGATACTTTATTTCATTCAAAAAACATTTAAGTTACATAGTGGGATCAACTGGAAACCGTATTCCTGTTCTAATGTTTTATGTTGTTCTTTGTAGAGTCTGACTTTATCTTCTTCAGACCTTTGCCACTGCTGGCCATTAAGTAATTCAGTTGTCATGTCTGCAGACATTTGTAAAGTTGAGTATTGCTGTGCTTGAGAAATAGTGAAATCTGTGCTCTGTGTGACTTAATTGTACAGCCAGACCAAGAACTTTATATTTCCATGGACATATGTTGAATAATTATTTACTAGCTCTTCAGGTAAAATAAAAAAGCAATCATCCCACAATTCCTTTTAAAAACACTGATAGCATAGCACTGTTACAACACTGTTTCATTGCGGATTCTGTCTGCTTATCTTGTGCTTTTATGAGAGGCTTAGTGGGAATAGTCACTGCTTCACAAGCCAATTTAAGAAAAGTGTATTTCTGGTGTTCTGTCTGTTTTTTATTTCCCTTAACTGAGTGAAATTTTGGTTTGGTTATTGTGAGGCTGTGCTGGTGATAAACACCAGGAGTAATTTTAAATAGACTAATAGGTGGAAGTGCAGGATTAGGTAGGAGCCATGAATGGTGAACTCTTACTTCTACACAAGAAGCCCATATCTATCTACAGGATGTAACACTAACAATACAAAATTTCTTATGGGATCCCATAAACTCGTGCCCAGGATTATGCTTTCACATCTCGACAGCCTTATTCAGATGAACTCCTGCATTACTCTGAAGTCTTCGAAAAGACAGATGAGAGATGGCATATATTTTAATTCAACTTCTATCTATATTGTCATGATCAGACTGTGATTATGTTTACATTAGTCTTTTACTGGAGCCAAGACCTTCAAGACACCCTTCAGGTTTTTGTTGTGTAAGCCAAGTTGTAAATAAAAGAATACTTTAAAATCCTAAATAAGTAACAATAGTTTTATTCTTATGGGATCAAGAATAACAATATGAGTTATAAGTGATGATTAGTTGAACTTTGCAAGCCTGTTATGAACAAGATAAAATTAGAACTTTTAAGAAAATAACAGGAAGTTTTTCTTCTGCTTTGCAGAATAATGCAAACAGTGGTGCAAAAATCTATGGTTCAGAAGTATGCAATTATATTGATCATATGTGCTTATCCCTAAAATTTGCTTTGAAAGCATTTTACTGGTATCTTTCTTCAATGTGAGCTATGAGTAATTATATTTTGGCAGTATTTAATAATATATAATACTGTTTTATAATGTTTCCTTAATATAAAGATTTTCTTAATAATAAGGAAGTATTTTTCCTGCTCCAGTTGGTTTTGAAAGGCTAAGTATGTCATGTGCATGGATTGAAGATTTCTTGGAGTTCTGATTTAGAATTTTCTTTTCTGATTGAAAGACAGGAATGCCACACGACAAACCATCTGAGAAAGTTCACATTGCTATAAATGAAGTGTAAGCAAACACAAAAGGTGTGAGCATTGCCTGTTATGAAGGTGAGTGAAACACCACAAGTTCATAGCACCCATGCTTGAAAGCATAGCTCTTCTAAAGGGTCTGTGGATTAAATGGGCATTTGGGTAAAACATCCATCTAGAAGCATGGGTGAAATTGGAAATCTGTGCTATATCAGGATAAGAGACAATCACCTCCACCTATTTAACACAAAGATGTATTTTTCCTAGTCCTTTCAGTGCAGTTTGATAAGGAAAGGGAAGAGAAAGAGATGTGTTTTCAGTATCTCAGTAACTGACCTCCAGGAAAACAGTGACAAATGCCAAGCCATTCAGCTTGTTGAAAGCCTCGGCTGCATTCAAATACTTGTCTGCTTTCCAGTGAATGAGGTGAAGCTAAAAAGCAATTGACAGGATCAATTTTGGTGGTTCTATTTCAAAGAACTGCCACAATTAGTGTGAAATAGTAAATCCACTATGTACTCCTAAGGTCTGACCAGGAAACTAAAAACATGCCTGTGAACTCCTGCAGATTTATAGTGGTCAGCTGAATTGCCCTGGCATTGTCCAGGCTCATACCCAGGCTTTACTCTGGGGTAGGCAGAACTGCAAATGTTCCTGAAAGCAATTTAGGGGTAAGTACACACAGATGAGGAAAATCATAACTTATAAGGGACATATAATTTTCTAACTATTGCTGTCTCCTGTGCATGCCTTTATTTCCATGTCTTTAAAAATGTAATACATTAAATAGCATTTTGAGGCGTGTAGCCATTTTCTTACACATGGTGCAATATTTATTCACAATAGTCCATTTACTGCAAAAGATTGATGTGATGGCCATGAATGTCATGGCTGTGGATGGCTTATATTCCATATAGATCTTTCAGCAAGTATTTGACTGTGTCTTCTTTGATAGAGTTTTAAAGAACATTCATTCAGTCTAGTGTTTTGCATGTTATATCTTGAGCTGTTTGTTTTTGTGAAATATAAATTTCCCAGACTTGCAGAACTTGGAAATCATAAGAATTTCTTTAAATGCCATCTCACCTACAAATATCTTTAGCACTTCTGTAGGAACTATGGCAATAACCTAGTCCTGGATTACTTGTATAAATGTTTCAGCAACATCACAAGAGCAAATATAGAAACTTCTTAAAATACAAGAAGGAGATTCTAAAATATGGAAACAGAGCATGGAAATTATAATATAATGCACATAAACTTAAAATTATGATTTCAATCCTTTTCTTTTTCTAATTCCTTGTAATTTTAAATCTCAATTGCTGTCTTTTCAACTTAGATCTTTACTGTTTCAACATATTTTAAATTATTGATTCAAAGCAATATATTAAACACTGAATCATGTGCTGCTTCAATACAGTTTAAGTGCATTATCTCTTTACAACAGAAGACAATTCTAAAGGGACACCCCTTTCTTATTTTGGCTGTATCAAGTGAGATAACTTCTGACAGTGGAAAACTTCCTATTAGGAGACATTTCTAGCAGTATGTTCTTAATGCCTAGATTAAAAATGTATAATCCAAATCCTTAGTCTGTCATGTTGTAATGTTCATAAAATCCAATAAGCTGCCAAAGATAACATTACATGGATTGAACATCACTGTAGCATGTTGATGACTATTAGCAGGACACTAAGGCATTGGAAAAGAAATAGTTTTAGCTTTCGTAAATCAGATCTTGTTTCATTATCTGAAGATATTTAATGCACTGGGGCCCTTACTAGATAACTTTTTTCCAATATGCTTCATTAATTTCTTCTAGGGTCCCTTCTCACTTGCTGTTCTTGAAAAGCCAGGAATAAAACCAACAAACCCAGCCACCTTAAAGAGATCAGCATGCTCATAATTTTGAGGAGCTCCAGCTGCAGTTATAGTGGGGCATCAGGTGATCAGACTCTCTAAAAAGCAGCTGGTGTAGTACTAAGCTGAATGTACTTGTACAGCTGACCTTTGAAAAATTTAGGAGAGGTAACTTACTTTTATACCTGTACCTTACAGCTCATTATTTAAATATATATTTAGATTGTCTAAATTTAGCTTAATAAGCTATTAAGCTAACTGGCAACATAACTCAATTTGCTCATGCAAAGTCTACTATGCACATGAAGAGATGGCATTGCTTTTGCAAGATAAAGTGACAGTCAATGATGTCTACATATGCTTTTTATTTTTTTCTCCTAGGAATGATATGTGTGACTGGCCTTTGAAAACTTGGCTTTGACTTTTCTTTCATTGACTGTACCTCTGAGGCATATCTCCTTCCACCCATTGTGCACTCTGAGCTCTTTCATTTGGCCCCAGTGGAAATGAAACTGACTCAGTGTGTATGTTCTGATTAGAGGTCCTCCTGTCAGTACTGCAAATGAATGAAGTATGGTAAAAACTTTATCAACCAATAAAGTCTTCCTGACAGGCAAGTTATAGATTTCAAAGGTTTTTATAATGTACAAGCAGTTTTCTCCATGTTAACATCTTCTGACATGAGATTATTTGAAAGTATCTGGAGAAAAAAACCCCAAACTGACAGTTTATACAGTTTTAAGTTGTTGAAGGTTTTTATTCTAGGTATGTATGAGTGCATTGGTTATAGTAAATCTGCATGTCTCCTTGACACACTTGCAAAATTCAGGTGAAATATATGTGAATACACCTTCTACTACGGAGGGAAAATAACAGCAAAAATAATGCAGAAAACCAGCAGTTTGCCAGAAGCAGTAATTGAATTTTAAGAGCTGCAGAACATACAATCCTACTTTGTGGAATTCACTTCTACTAAAATCTGTTTTATTTATGACAGTATTTTAGATGTCTTTTTGTTCACAGAAGTAACTGTTATAGGTACTTGATGATTTCTGAATTTAGATTATGAGCTACTACACGTGTACACAGATGTTGTTGATGCTGTTTATTGATCATTATTAATTCCTTGCTTACAAACACATAAACGTGTATTGATTTCCACTGTAGTGATAGGCACCTGTAACTATGCATGAGGCTTAGATACATGTACCCGGAGTTCTTACAACATTAGTAACATTACACATCAGCAGAAAGAAACCTCCTTTGCTAACAAAATAATGAGACTCTCTGAGGAAAAAAACCAAAACAAACAAACGTAGTCCAGAGTGATTCCATATGGAGTTATATTGTAACTTTTGTATATGCATGAATCTTCTGCTGTAGATGGAAGAAAAAAAAAAAGCACAATTGAGTAACTGTGTTTAGAAACTCTCCTCCTGCCTTCCCCTCCCCAAATCAGTGATTATTCAGGAGGTTTCCTACTGGGAAATTACCAATCCTTTTACCATTGACACAAGAACACTTGTCAACAAGTCCTAATTTTAAAGAACATAATTTGGGTCTTCTCTGACATTTAAAGGGTGTTGCCAACTATTATAAAAAAATTAGCAAGCATATCCTAATCTATATAAATACTCCTGAAAAGCAACTAGTTTTGTTTTATATATAAATTTAAAAAAAAAGAGACATCCCCCTCTTCAGGTCCCCTTTTTACTCACCTGATTGGTCATCCTTATCCTCAAATTTCACATGGAATGAAAGTCCAACATTGATAATCTCTTTGCATGTGGAAGGTTTCCAAGTGATCTAGAGAACACCCAGAAATAGATCTTTCTTGACTTCCTAGTTTTAATATTCATAGGAAACTGATGGTCTCCATTGGCAATAGAGTATAACTTGTGCCATGGTTAGGTTCTAGGCAAAATAAATAATTGAAATTTTCTACTTCTAATTCTGTACCAGTACTGAATTGATGTCACTTTGTCTTGGAACCAATTGTATACATAATGCAGATACTTGATGTGTTAATAATCTATGTAACTGGTGTTTTTTATAATTAAAAGAGATAAATATATTATAAATAAGATTGCTTTTACCACTGCTGCTCAAGTTAAGTTAACTCAAGGTAACTCAAGTTCAGATTTGTCCTTTTTTTCTCCTTGCAAGGTGCTATCTTCTTTACCAAAAAACCTGCTGGTGGAGATCAAAGCTGTTAAGAAAAGATCTCTGATTTTCTTCTGAATTTCTAACTTACATCTGGGCTTTTAATGCCTGCTTTAAAAGCAGAGACAGTAACAATTTCTAACCAACCTTTGTTGATTCCATATGATTTCAGAATGACACGATAAACTGTGATAAGAGAAAGAATTGTAATAGGGAAACATTGTGGTTTGCAATCCGTTTACTTTTTGATTCAGTACATATAGTAAGACAGATATGAGTTGGATGCCAAATTAAAATATAAATCATTTTAACTGTTTAAGTGTTGTCCAAAGACCTTTACACTAAATAAACCAAAAGATACTTTTGGTACAAAAATGAAGACTACACAGAAAGCAATGGATGCTCAGAGTTTTTGAAAATCCATGTCAATGATTTAAGAAATCTATATATGGATTTAAGAACACTGATTTTAACGATCACTAAAAAATAGTCAGTCTCTGTAGCTTTTAATAGTGGAAAACAACCAATGTCAATATTCAATAAAATAGTATATAAATTGTCAAATACCACATTAATACAACTAGCAATGTTCTCAATAAGAAAGGAGGTCCAAAACCTGCTAAGTCCCACCAGCTTCAGATGTTTTTGGGAGTGATCTCAAGCCATTTTTGTACTTTTGGGAATCTTCAAGGCAACCTTTTGTGACTGATACTCTGTTTTAAATCTAAGTTCTGCTAACACATATGGAATTTTGCCTAGCTTAAACTCTGTCTCATACAAGCTTAAAAGCAGGATTGGATTTTTAGGACTTACAAGTACTGCAACACAGTTAAATAGTTGTGATATTATCTATATTTATAACCGTTTGAATTGAGTGTACAGAATAATTATTTCTATATAAAATAAAGTTTATCATAGATTATGTAAGCCTTGCCTTGTCATCCTGCATTGCAAAACTGGAACCTGTTGACATTTTCCTGTTTTTCTTACAGGCTATTCTCAGTAATAGGAAACTAACGATATCTGCCTTTGCAGATGTCTGCAGCTGACGTCAGGAATTTCAGATACCATTGTGCAAGTAGTATTTTAACCCGTAAAATTTGTGGCATTGATGCTTAGGAATATGGCAGCTTTTTGGTATGTCTTAGTTATAGTTATACGGGGATTGCAATTTTCTGTTCATTTTTTTTGGTTGTTCAGAAATTATGTTTTCTCAGAATAGAAAATGTTGAGAGGAAAATTACCACCGCAAACTTCTGCTGAGAGACAATTTCACCTGCTTAGTCTCTGATCCAAGTCAGATTACTAAAATGATACCAGCTTTTCATGACATCATGAAATTTCTTCTTGAAGTGAAGTGTGCACAGTTTATGGCCCAGTTCTCACATAAACTATGTGAGAAACAAAGACAGCAAAACAATTCATCTGATGATGGAAATATTAGGTATGCTGGACTTGGCCAGTTATTAACTTGCAGTTCTCCAGTCAGCAATCAGGCTTGCACCAAGCCTTCAGCCCCCAGGGGAAGCGGGAGGCCTGCTGCTGGTTGGGCTGCCATGGTCTGGAGTGGCTGTGATAAATAGCCAACGTGTTCAGCACTGAAACAGAATCAGGGTTTTGGTGGTGCCTGTTTTCAGGCTTCAGAAACAAAACCTAGCACCAGACCAAGAACTGAGCTGTACAGATGGCAGTCCAGGAGCCCCAAAAGGCCACCTTAATCCTGGGCATTTAGGACTTTCAGCCTCTCTCCTGCTGCAGGAGAAGTTTTGTAGTTTGATTCCAAGTTACAAGGTTACTAGTAACATGTAAGCCTCTCATCTTCATGCTTGTCCCTTAGGACTGCTGCAAGTCCTGGAGGGACAGATAAGTCTGGTACATTGGGCAAAAGTGTTCATGATTCAAGAGCTTTTCATTTTGAGAATCAGAACTCTTGCAATTTATTTGTGGGGTGATTTAGTAGCCATCAGTAAAATTTATAAATTTTTTAAAGAACTGTTTTGAAACAGGATGTGTTTCTTGCAGAAGAGAAATCTTGACTTTTAACTAGACCTGATATAAATTATCATTGTTCCCTTGGAAACATTTGGAATAATGTAGGAGATAAGTTCCTTCTCTCCTGTGAGAGTCAGAGCACCAAATCAACTGCAGTTGTTCACACTCATAGCAGGTGAGAGCAAGAGACCCCCTCAGTTCCTTGTTTGCCATCAGTTATCTGTAGACTGTGTTGGTTACTGTGGGTTAGTTATATAGATAATATCAAAGACTTTCTGTCTATGGTCGAGAACTCTCAGCTGAAACACTGAAAAAGAAAGTGACTAGTTAGATAGGACTAATCCAGAGAGATCTGAGAAAGTGTTTATGGTTTGTGTGAAACAGACGGTGCATTACAGCATGATGCGGGGATGATATAATATAGAGAAATTCAGTGACAAAGAATACAGAAGAGTGAGGCAAGATAATTTTGAATCTTCTAAGAAAGGAATTAAGTTTTAGGAATAATAGCCAAGGGAAATATAAATCTTACCTTGTTATACAAATGCAATGGGAATATAATATGGAAATATTACCATAGCATCTTTTGCTCGATCAGATAATCAATGTCAATTCTATGACTACGAAAAATATTCTTTCTGCACGAGGTGAGTATGGCAAAGATTTGGTAAAATGATCTCTTGGAAGAGCAGCCAAGATTTTGGAATTGTGACCTTTTTACTGTCTCATCAGCCTGGCTATAAAGTAATTCTAGACCTTTGGTTTAATGCATCAGACTGTGTGTGACTGACAGGACAACTGGTTTGCTTCTTGAAACTCAACACAACTGGCTTATGATTCTGCTGCTTCTACCTTCCTAAGTGCACTTCAGCTTTTAACTATGATTCCATCACTGTTGTTAAAATCTTTAATTACTAGTATTAATTAAAGTCTAAGCTGCTAGTTCTTAAAACTTTAAACAAAAACCTTTTAAAACCTTGTTTTTCCTTCTGCATGAATGCAGAGTAAGTTTAATGTTGTGAAGGAGCTCTTGAGCTCATGAAGAGTTCATGAACCAGGATTAAAAGGAAAAGAATCCAGTGTTTCTTTGAATAGACTTCTCAATTTTTTAATTCTTGAAGTTACAATGTGGCTGTGCCTTTCTCCAGATGAAAAAGAAATTAGGTTTGAATTTAAACAAAGTCAGTTTAGGAAGGGTGGCTGGTACCTTACTGCTTGTTGCACAACTCTTTCCATTTGGGAAACTTCTTTCAGATCTCTTTTGTAGCTGACAAAACCCACTTCAAGGCTTTTTTAATAACACCTACATGCTAGAGGGAAATGCCTGAACTCAAAGAGCACTGAAATATTTTTCCAAAATAAAAGCTTTTTACAGATTGCAATAGGGATTGAAGTAAATTATCTATAAATGTAAGGTAAAACAATATGATTTAAAGCAATTAATAATTATTTTTGTGGCTCTTGTACATTCCTCTATTGTACTCGGAGTCCAGCTGTTGCCATGTTTTCCTGATGCATTAGAACTATGGGACTAAATTGTGAGACGGCAACCATGAAAAATGTCTTGACAGCACAGCATAGGAAGGCTGAGGATAATGGTTGGTAAGACAAACTTCTTAAAACATAACCCTGTATTCCATCAACCACTGATTATTGCCTACACATTTTAGGCTATTCACACTCTACAGGGAAAGTGTTAGCACCTTTCCAGGAAAATGGGATTAATGAAATGTGATATCCTTGGCAAAACCTTCACAGTATAAATAGAAGTGGATCCCTGGCTTTCCAGATGAATATGTACAAAGTTTTAATGTCTAAAGCTATGAACCTGCAAAACACTACAGATGTATCTAGCTTTATCCATAGCAGGACACCTATTGACCTTATTTAAGAGTATGAAATTAAAAATGAGCATAGTATAGGAATGAATGTAAAATAATCTGATTTTAAGGACACTGATCAGAAAAAAAAACCATAAAACTCTTCTGAAAAATATTAAATTACAAAAACTTTCAGATGAAATTTTTCATTTTGTAAGTTCCAAATACTACAGATCTGAATAGTCAATTGATTTGTGAAAAAAAATCCTACAAATATTTTTACTAAATATTTCACAAGCTCTCATAACGATTCTTTTTAATTAATGTTTACAGAGAATCAAGATACTGTTATTTATAATGCTGTAGTCAAAATTAAATAAGATTTATTGGATAATCTTCCTGTATAGCTATTGTAAGTAAACTAGTGGGAGAAAAGTTGCAAAGTTATGAAAGTTCTGGAGTGAAGTAGGAAGGCACTTCCAAGCAGGCATTGCTTGAACCAAGCAAGCTCTGGCCATCCATGCACAAAGTATTGCAGAGAGTGCAAGAAATAATATTGCCTCAAAAATAAAATAAGATGTAGTAAATATTGGCCTATGACATAAAGGGTGAGGTAATAGGACTCCAGTGGCTGTGAAAGAGGTATTGTCTCATATTACCTTGCACCTGCTTCCTGCACCTGGCTTTGCTAATGGTAGAGATACAGCTCAGTTTATGCATGGCTGGTTATTGATCAAACCTGGCCCCTCCTTGTGAGTGAAAAAGCATCATCTTAACTGGGGAGTTTTATCTGTTATGGGCTACAGTTTCAGGCCTTTAATACTAACTGAGCATTTATTTTAAGTAGTGAGAGTACATCAATCTATATAAAAAAATGTAGATCTATCTGTCCTATAATTCTTTATCCTAGTTACAAGAACAACCAAAGACTGAAGCAAGAGCAAAAAACTTTTTCATTATTAAAATAATGAAGTATTCATAATCTTTTCTTGTAGCAAAATACCAACAAAACATTATAATTGTCATTATGCACCTCATATTCAGGGAATATATTGAATTGCAACTAATACATTTAGATACCAGAAGAGATTTGTAGGTTTGGCATGGTAGTAAATACAAATTTTATTATTTACAGTTATATTGACACACATTAAACAATCTGTATCAGAAATGTTGGGGTAGTTATATATTTTTGTCTTCTTTTAGACAAACTACTATGTTGGTACATTTTACTTGCCTTACCTTAGGCTTTTTCAGCATTCAGGTTTGCTCTTCTTGCTTGTTTTTCACATTTAAAAGAATCCACAAACCCCAGAGTTTAAGGCCGGAAGCTGAAAATCGTATTTACGTGCCACGAGACTGATGGAAATTGTTACCTGCATGGCATATTTTCAGGATTTGTATCCTTCGCTTGGAGCTGCTGATCAGTTTGAATATACCTTTGTTGGGTATAAATCTATATCTATCTATATCTGTGTCACTGCTATTGTTTGAGAATCAATTTGCACTGTATGTTTGGAGCTGTATGTACGTATGTATGGAGTAGATGTTTGTCCAAGGTAACCAAATGTATTCAAGTTTTGGATTTCCAAAAATTTTAGTTCTTTTTACAAAGGTGTGTGGTGATGGTACAAGGGAGAATGGCTTTAAACTGAAAGAGGGTAGGTTTAGTTTAGATATTAGGAAGAAGTTCTTTACTGTGAGGGTGGTGAGGTGCTCAGGTTTCCCAGAGAAATTGTGGATGCCTCATCCCTGGAAGTCAAGGTCAGGTTGGATGGGGCCCCGAGAGACCTGGTCTAGTGAAAGATGTCCCTGCCCATGGCAGGGAGGTTGGAATTGGATGACCTTTAAAGTTGTTTCCAACTCAAACCATTCTCACAATGATTAGTTCAGTTGGTGAGAGCACTGTGCAAAAAACATCAAGATTGTGGGTTTGATCCCCATATGGGCCACTCACTTAAGAGCTGGACTTGATGATCCTTGTGGGTGCCTTCCAACTCAGAATTTCTGTGATTCCATGATTCTTTGATACTTCAGTGATCTGAGATAACACCTTTATTCTGGAAGTTGCATCAGGCATAACCAAATCTCATGATTTTGTACAGACTTAACTTTTAGATAAATAAATAGCACAAGAGAAATGCCTTCTTTCAGAGGTGTCACTGACTGTTGCAACTATATTGTTTTAATTAAAACATTGCTCCTGATAGAAAACATTTTAATGGGAATGAGGCATAGTCACATAGTCACACTCCTAGTCTGCTTGGAGGCTTTTAGAAGGGAGCTGTGCCCTCTGCTGCTTGCTTGAGCACAGTGAAGCAACAACAGTAAGAAACACCCTGAAGACTTTTGACTTGAAACATTGTTAAAATGGGACAGTTCAAAGACATCTCTAACATAACTGTTTTTATAGGGTAAGGCTGTTGTCTGAAAACATTTTGTGATATTGGATTTTTGCCAAAATGCTACAGAAAGTTTGTGTTTGGTTGTAAATTGCATTGGGTGGCTCAGAATATTTTTTGTTTCTAGTCACCTGAAAGACTCAGTAGTGAAAAACAGAAAAGGGAGCAAACTTTTGAGAAAGATATTTGTTTTCTTTTGTTGATGATGAAACATTAAAATTCATTATTTCTTCTGAAACCGTGGATATAAAAGCACTAACTGCTATCAAAACAGCAGTACAAAAACAAATGATATATGGGTACTGAGAAGGTTACTGTTCTTTTTATTATTGTTGAATCTTTATTCATCAAATACTGCTTAAAACCTGATTCAAAGCTTTATTGACTATATTACTGGCTGGCTATTCTGCTTCATTTTGCCATTTTAATTTGACTGTCCATACTGGTGATAATCACATCAAATAATTCCTGTGAGCCAGTGAGGGATACAATGCTTCTCTCACAGTTTCTCAAAAAGAGTTCTTAATAACAAAGGGATAGGAAAAAAAAATAATAATTTCTGTGTTGGCTCTTCTGTAGTTATTCTAAACTTTTTTTTTTTTAGCTACTGAAGTATGAAAAACCTGCCTGCATAAGTAATATATGGAAGTTTTGTTACAAATGTAAAATGCAGATATATGCCTATGCAAATAAGCATATTTATGCACCATAGCTGTAGTTTAACTGATTTCCATTCTAAAGAATTTATTTCACTAGCAGTGTCCTCTCTTTTTATGTTCCACATTAAACTCCACAAACATAGTGCAAGTTGTATGAGTATCTAAATCGGAAGATGAGGACTAGGGGAGCAAAATCTTTCCTCTGGTAAGAGATCAGGTTTGTGACCACTTGAGGAACCTGAACATACAGAAGCAAATGGGATGATGAAATATATCCTGGAGTCCTGAGGGAACTCGCTGATGTAATTGCTAAGCAACGCTCCTTGATATTTAAAAAAATCATGGCAGTCAGGTGAAGTCCCAGGTGACTGGAGAAAAGGGAAGTATTGCACCCATTTTTATAAAGGGTATAAAGGAACACCCTGACAACTACCAACCTATCAACCTCATCACCTTGGAAGATCATGGAAGAGATCTTCATGGAAGCTATGCTAAGGCACATGGAGGACAGGGGGGTGATTCAAGACAGCCAGCACGGCTTCACCAGAGGAAAGTTCTGCCTGAAATACCTAGTGGCCTTCTATGATGGTGTGACTACATCAGTGGACAAGGGAAGAGCCATCAATGTCATCTATCTTGACTTCTGTAAGGCCTTTGACACAGTCCCTCACAACATCCTTTGCTCTATATTGGAGAAAGCTGGATTTGATGGACTGATGGATTGGTGAATGAGCTATGAGGAATTGGTTGGGCCACAGTAGCATCCAGAGGATCGTGGTCAATGGCTCAATGTCCTGGTGTACATCAGTTACAACTGGTGTCCCTCAGGGGTTTGCAAATGACACTGAGAGGAGTGATGAGGTTGACAAGCCTGAAGGAGGAGATACCATTCAGAGGACCTGGACAAGCTTTAGAAAGAGGCCTATGAGAATGCCAAGATGTTCAACAAGGCCGAATTCAAGGTCCTGCACCTGGATCAGGGCAACCTCTATGATTGTATAGGCTGGAGGATGGAGGGACTGAGAGCAGCCTTGTCAAGAAAGACGTGGGGGTGCTGGTGTATGAGAAGCTGGACATGTCACAGCAATGTCCATTTGCATCCCAGGAAGCCATCTGTATCCTGGGCTGCAACAGAAGAGCGGCCAGCAGGTCAAGGGAGGTGATTCTACCCCTCTGTTCTCACGGGACCCCACTTGGAGTATTGCATCCAGCTCTGAGGTCCCCAGCACAGGAAGGACATGGAGCTGCTGGAGCAGGTCTAACAGAGAGAGCCACAAAAGGGATTAGAGAGCTGGAACACCTCTCTGTGTGGAATGACTGAGAGAGTTGGGCTTTTTCAGCCTCAAGAAACAGAAATAGTTTCAGGAATGCCACAGAATACACAAGTACCCCAGAGCCACGGACCAACTCTGTCATCTACAGACACTCCACTTCTGTATTTGCACTGAAAAAAACCCCACCTTATTCCTGTGAGAGTTCTTATAGATGTGAAACTAACAGGCACCCTGATCAGAGCATTCTAGCATGTTAACTGAAGTATGGGAATATGAGAAGTGATCAATATTTAATGCAAATTGAACAGAAATTGAGCAAGGTTTTTGCAAGAAACCATACATACTTACTCCATAACCATCTTCAGTTCTGGACGTTTCACTGGAATGTGAGCGAGCCCTGTGAAGCTAAACAGGAAGGAGAATTAGTTGTTTTTAGTAGATAAATCATGATTTCTATTCTTAAACAAGTATCTGCTTTCACAAATTTCTGGTAAAAGTATGATGTGCCTCAAAATGGCAAAAATACAGCCTGCTTGCTCTGTTTCTCTTAGTTTCAGTTGTAGTTTAGATTAACCACATACTCCATGCTTCCTGACACCATGAAATCACACTTTGTACTACCTAGTTATCCTACTCCTCTCAAGAGAGGCTACAAAAAAATAAACTCTGGTATACTGCCAAAGCATCAGAGAGAATTGTGTGAGTCTCAGGTCAACAAAGTAGGCTGCAGGTCTCCTTTCAGTTTAAAACAAGAAGTTTTGCACCCCCTTTCTGCCAAGAGATGGCCTTGAAAACCTGAAACAATGTAAACAGACTGAGATAAAGAAAAGGAGCCAGTGAGTTGATTTCAGTGTGACAACAGGCAGAAAGCAAGAGTGTTGCTGAATGGAGACAAATGCATTCATGCTCCTACCTCTTCAGAGAAGAAAAAATTCCAGAAAAAAATCTCCCTATCCCTTAATGTCTCCCTGGCCATTGCCCATCCCACAGCAGGCTGACAGAGCAGGGCTGTGGAAGACCATGAAAGAGTCTCCCAGTTATTTCACCTCAGCTCTGAAAAACATCTTTACCTGGCAGGAGAGATAGTAAGAAATTGAAATTACTACTTTCGTGAAGAATTCACATTCCGTCTGTTTCTTTACAGTTTCCCCCAATTTCATACTTCCCAGTAGCAAGGTCTTGAGAAATGCCCACTCTTATTTGAAAGAACTTGTGTTTCTTTAGTGAAAGATTAAAACCGCTCAGATGACCTCAATAACATCAGTTTTTGACAGCTTCCTGAAGTGACAAGCAAACAGTTCTGAATAAAGGTATTTTAGGTTCTCTGTTTTAGAAACTGAACAAGAAATTGTGAAGTCTTTTGAGGAGGCTGTAAGTTGCAAACGAGAATTTGAGGACCCACTGAAGTATTAGAGATGCAGAAAAAAGTCTAAGATGTGTAGAATAATACGATGCCAGTCTGGATCTGAAAATGCAGGAAGACAGAAAGTAAATATATATGTAGGACAACCTGATGGCATAAGAGTTCTAGCCTGTGGCTCCCTTAGTTACACACCTTGTGTACCTCTAATGCTGTCATGGTTTGACTCTGGCTAAAAGCCGAGAGCCCACACATGGTTCTAAAATTTCTCAGAGAAGGGAAAAAAAAACCTCCGACTTTTGTGATAAGGATTACAAGCAACTGTTTATTAACTACTTCACACAAGCAAAACAGGCTCTAACTTAGAATGTTAAGAGTTTACTACTACAACTACAACTACTACTAAAATCAGAGCTTAAGAGTTTAAGGGTGAGCAGTTTGATAGTTGTTACAGACACTTTTCTCCCCCCCCCACCCCTCCCTTTTAAGATCCTTCACCTTCCCCCAACAGCTCGGGAAGGCAGGTGTGTGTGTGGGGGGGGTTACAATCAGAGATTTTCTTTGCTGCTGTTCAGAAGAGTGAGAGAGTCCCACCCCAGCTTTCCTCATGGGGTCTTCTCCACGGAAACAGTCTGTTGCAAACTGCTTCTTAGTGGATTCATTACTAACAACAGTTTTCCTGGTACTGNCTGGTTACTTAAAACCACAACAAATGCCAATAAATAGAACAAGGCTGTCTTAGAATAGCTTGATGATACCAATAAAGTATTTCTGTCCTTTATCATTCTGTACTTTGGTGGGATACTAATATTCAGTGAAGTTTGGTCCTTCTTTTTCTCACCTCTGTATTGATCTCTGCCACATACAGCAACCACTGAATTTCCGTTCACTATTTTTCTTACAGAAGTACTGCTTTGGATGTTTGGTTTTTTTAATTGGCCATGTGATGCTGTTGTTGCCTTTGCACTAAAACCTGTCATCCTTATAGGAAGATTAAGCTTATCTAATGCAAGACTTTGGACTTCAGATGTGTTATTTTTCCTTATTGTTTCACTTTTTATGTTACTGAACATCACCATATGTTGTACATTTGTGTATTTTAACCCTACACACTTCTTTTTACATGGCCAACCATTCTGAAAATGTATTTATTTCATCCAGAGACTACTGACAACACTACTTCTTCTGCTTCTTTCCCACATTTGTGTCAGTAAGCTTCAAGCTGTTATTTTTCGGGAGGCTGGACTAGATGACTGCTTGAGGTCCCTTCCAATTTGAGCATTTTTATGGTTCTGCGACTGAAGTTTTGTTTGGAATGTCAGAAAACATTTCTCTATCACTATAAAAAATATTGGAACACTAGTTAGGAATATCGAGTTCTTGGTTTATTCTATTTATTTGCTATGATCAGATATAGGAATCAAAGATTGTTGTATAAAGAATATGTCCACAGTTAAAGACCAGGAGAATTTGTCAGAGATATGGGCATCACCTAGAGAAATCTAAACATTGTTATGCAATATTTTTATAATTCATTACATTTGGATTAAAGCATACATAGATAATGGCTGTTCTCTGAATTTTTATCTGTGGTGAAATCAATCATATGAATAAAGTAAAACAGCCAAGTCTAGAATTCATCACTTTGTTAAGATAAATGAATAGAACTGAGAGTTCAGATGTGTGTATTTATAGAAAAAACAGAGTATCCAGTAAAAGACCGTGTGGGATGTTGCAAGTTGGGGATGATATCAGCTACTACAAACAAGAGACTTGTTCTAAATGAGGGGGATTATAAAACCTATAATTAGCTAATGCTTCCCAAAAGCCTAACCTAAACTGTTGGGTTTTTTCCATTCCAAAGCACAATACCATAGGAAGATCACATATCATGCAGTAAGTGCAGACAGAAAGACAAATATTATAAACACAGTATTGTCTGCCATTATTTCAGAGCAATATTTTAAACTTTCTGAAACAGATATTTGTCCTTTAATGATGCTGTGATTGATGAAGGACTGTTTACTTATTATATTGAAATATAACAAACAAAATTAAATATCATCAAGTTATGTTGCTTTTACTCACATGCTCACAGGTGATGCTTCTTTAATCTCTAATCTTTAATCTTTCAAAGTGTGTGACTATGCAACAGTTCAAACCCTGACTGAGAATAAGCAAAGGGGCACAGGAGGTCCTTTCTCTCACAGAGGACCAGCAAATGTGGCTTGGCCTTTGCTGTCAACACGTGGGTAACAGAGAGAAGCACCAGAGAAGAAGGAGAACTATTAGTAATGCAAAGGCTTTTCAGGAGTGTAGTTAATGCTGTCTTACAAAGCACAGGCAGTTTGTACCATCTGCTAGAGATGCAGGAGAACACCAAGTGACTTGCTGAGAGACACACTGGCTAAATACAGAAGCTCAGGCTTCATTCATCCAAGTCCACCCCAGCACACTCAAAGAACATCTGGTAAGCTAACTCAGTAACAAGATCAAGTTACATTAATTTTTTAAAATAAATGCATAGTTTCTTCAAACGCAAAATTTTATGTGACTTTAAAAACAGACCACTGCTATTTAAGATAAAACTCCAATATCTAGAGTAACAAAAAATGTTACTCACCCAAACAGTGTCTATAAAGTGTACTAGTGTGAGCATTGCAACAGAAATCAAAGGAACTAGTTATAAACTTTAAATTTTTCATGTGCTTAAACTCTCTGCTAGGTTGAACTTCTGTGGTAGAGGGCTTAGCTGGCCAGCAGCAGTGCTATTTTCTGATTTGGGAAGGAGAGGAAGGTATTGCAACAATTTTTTCCTACATAGCAAAAATCTGTCACTGTGACAGTGTATTGCTTGTCCATTGAACTGATTTTCTTTCTCATTGTATTAAATCAAAGCTTTAGTTATTATGCCATAGTATGACTCACTGAACGTCTAAGTGACTGTCAAGTAACAGCAAATCTTAGTCTTTCTGAGTCAATGCTGAGTTACGATCTGTTTGGATGATGGATGATAAATATATCTTATATCTGTGATCCATAAGGAGATTTCCTGCACAGGGAAGATGTCTTGCCTTCATTGAGGCACTAGAACTATAGTGGTGACTGCTGAAGGAGAAACATCAGTTTCTAATGCATCTCCTTTCTGAAAACCATCAAAACTCTTGTAATAACAAATGACTCATGTTTAGCATCACTCTGCAACTAGGTGCTGTATATAAGCATGACTGACTATTAAAATACAAACCTTTTGAGGAAAAACACATTGCTACAAACCTTTTGTGGAAAAGCTCATCCGGAATGTCTGTTTTCCAGTATTTCAGGATGCTTAGAAGCCAGTGTTATCAGTTAGTATCAATTAGTCTGTAGATTACCACCCAGAAAAGGAAAGTCATATAATATTGCCAAAAGCAAAAGACTTTGCTGCTGTCAAAGCTGATAAATTCAGCAGGGCTTAGTGAAGGTGTTGTCATGTGCATGATGAAACAAGAAGACTTAAGATACCTTTTTAAAAAAACTTTTGGGATTAGAGCATTGGTAGTCCAGATGAGATGTCTTAAATTCTCAGAAATTGTGTTGGGTAAGGATTACTTGACTTCATAGACTATACATCCTGTTGTTGAAATGAAATTCTTTGTATGTGCTTGTGGTTTGGATAGATTATCTGTTCTTTTACCACATGAAATGTTTTTGGGGTTTTTTTTACAAGTTTACTATTTATAATTTTATTATATTCAAAGATATTGTCAAACACAAATCTTCAACAAATTTAGAGAAGTAGAAATACAATGCATTCTCCATCTCTGAATTTATAGCTAAACAAATGCTACTGGTCCTTGAATACACAGATTAAATGGTTGGCCTGTTGCCCAATTGTGTGTGTAAGACACATAATTGAAACACTAGGTTCAATTTTGTCTCTCTCAAAAAAGGTATAGTGATGCAAGGTTAGAAAAATATTTTCCATGTCTAACGCTTTAAAATACTTTGCTATAATTTCTCTAGAGAACCTTTTCAAAAGGCATGTGGTTAAACCTGGAATGCCCACCAGAATCACATCGAAGAAGATTGAATAGTAAAACTAGGTTTACAAACTAATGTTTAGGGACACAAACTCAGAAACACTAACATGGATGCTAGGCTGCTGTGGGAGCTCAATCTGCTGTTCGTTTCACCCAGCATGCTGCTTGCAGATCATAACTCTAAAAGAGAAAATAAAGAAATTAATTGCTGGTGCTCTGCAGGGAGGATACTCAGAACAGATCAGATTTACCCCTTCAGTCAAGGTGTTTCTGTAATGAGTAGTTAACTAGTATTTAGCATTCGTCTGTCTGTTTTGATGAATAACAGTTTGCAGCAATCATGTTATTCACCTTTAACAAAGTCTTGTGAGGTAGAGAATAGGGTGCTGTATTCTCTGCATGATTACAAAATATGAACACTGGCCAGGGAGTGACACCCACAGCTCCTCAGAGGACATCAGTGTTAGAGACAGGACTAGATTTAATGGCTTCTCATTTTTTGTTATGTACCTTTCATTACAGTTGGGTTGCTCTGAAGGAATTTGTTTAGTGAATAGATGGGAAATCTTTGCTGTGTCTATGTGGAATGTTTCAGAAATTGGCAGATACTGATTGATCATACAATCCATGAATATTGACTGGTTTGAGACTTCTCATAGATATTTACTGATCTGTGATTCTTCATTGTCATATATTTAATCCTCATTTCTTCATTCCAGCCCAGTATATCTCTTAAAACTAACCAATAAGATCTACTAAGGAATTAGGTTAGTTATATTTTGTATCTGGGTTATGCAGTAGTGAACTGGTGCATTATTCATGTCTTCAGAGAATGCACCTGTGTGAATCCTGATCATAAAGGTTTCATTGATCTTAATTCTGAGCAAACCAAAAGCATTTCACAAGTCTAGAATGATTGGCTGACTATGTTGAGAGTTTCTTGACATCATTAGAATTAAGGGAAAGATATCAACCCAGCACCAAGCAAATGTGAAGAATCAAAGAGAACTATTTGTATTCTTAGCTGCTTTCCACAGCCAAAAATATATTGTCCTCCAATGACAGATACTAGGATCTGTGCCTGTGACAAGATGGGGAGGATGTACAATCACTGCTGTTGGAAGGGCCAGAGTCTGTAGTTCCAGATGGCACATGTGGCTACCAGCACGCTCTGGTGGGGGTCCCAAGGTGGGAAAATAAAAACTGTTTTAGTGTTCACTATTACTGATCTCCTTATGTATTGATTATAAGCTGTAGTAGCAGAGATAGCAAATACCAGAGGGTACCTCTCATTGTCACTTCTTGGTTTGATGCTGATATTGCTTCCAAAAAAGCCTGAAGTGCAGCATAATGCAACAGTAGCCACTGCCTTCATTGCAAGCAGCACAATTTCCTTATTTACCTCTAGCTTGTCATATCAAGGCCCCTGCTAATCTTATTTGCAGACGTTAGGAAGATCTGGAGTGTTTGTGTCAGAGAATATTCTGTCCTTGCCTAGGAAGAACAGTTCCACAATGACATAAAGAGTTTACTAATAAAAACCCTCTCAATTAAAATATCCAAAATGTACCTATTATGTTGATACTTTTTACTGCTTTTATAGATAGCCCTGAAGTATCCTTAAGGTCAAGACTAAAGAGCTTAGTTCTGAAAAGGTCTGAGTACTTTGGTCCATACTTCAAATGTATTTCTGTACCTTAGCACTACTCTGGGTATGTAAATTCATTGAAATGATTATGAGAGTTGAATGGCAGAGTTTGATTGGATCACATAAAATATGTGTAGCATCTCTCATTAAAGCAATAATGAAATCTTGGCATCCATTTAAGAGAAAAAACAAAATAGTACGGTTCTGGGTTGTTCTCCAAATACATAATGTAAACAAGCATTGAGCATCTAACACATTTGTAGACAAAGCCAAAGAAATTTGAAAAAAGAAACCGAGAAGCAGACAGACACAGAAAGGTAGGAATGTAGACAGACAAACTAACAAAACCTTTTGTGCTGGACAAATCACTGTGCTGAGTCATGCTGGACTGTCAGACTAACAGCATTTCTGTTAGTTGTATTGGCAGATGAATTTTAGAATCCATAGCCCAAGCCATGGACCATTAAGTGGTCATGCTAAAGAAAGCTAAATATTACATAGGAGGCCATAGAGATGTATCAGTATAAATTAAGAGAAATGAGATTTAGAATACAGGCGATAGAATTTGAGGATTTGTTCATAGCACTGTAATTTACTACCAGTTGTAAAGTGAGGTACTGTTCTATTACTGTATTCTCAGGCAGATTGTTAAAGATTACATCTTGGAAACCCTACATATCATTCTTTTAGTCTGCTTTTGTGAGATTTATTAAAAAAATGCTTTTGATACATTGTAAATTTCTTAAACTCTCCTAAGAAGAACATTTAAATTTCCAGACAATATTGTTTCTAAGTTACTGAAGGCTTTTTGTTACGTTTTTGTCCCCCCTCTCTTCTAGTAATACCCACTCTTCAATATATGTGACAGGCATGGGGTTCTGATACTGACTCCTTTTTTATTAAATACTACTTACACTTTAATGCACATATAAATGTTCCTATTTCTACATGTCCAGTTACAATTTTGTTATCTACATATGATCCTTTCAAACTTGCTTTGTGGTGTCACGGTGAAATCTTAACCTCACTGGAGTAAAGCACAGATGCTGATAGAAATGGGATGTTATTCTCTGACCTTTTGAAGTGCACAAATGGTATGGATTCATAAAAAGTGGCTTTCTTAGAACTTTGGGAACAACACATCTCAAGAGATTTCTGGAAGATGTTTATGAGATGAAAACTCTTCTGAATACAGAGAGCATATTTCAAGGGCTGGAAACACATCCTATGATTTTCTTACAAAATTCTCTTTCAAGAGGACATATCTCACTGGAAGATGTGTGTGAGGTATTTCTGATTTGCTGCATCGTTAACTTTGTGACATATTTCATTAAGATGCTGTTTGTAAAACTCTTATGAACTCCTCCAGTCATGTTAGCATTTCCATGGTCTGGTTAGGACTGTTCCCAGGTAGATGCTACTGCCAGCGTATCAAGCAAGATGAAGGTCATACATAAACTTCTGCCTTGATATAGAAGAGTTGCCAATATGTTGGAATTTCCAAACAGGCATGTACAGACCTTATAAAAGCAAACAGTACAGGTCAAATTCCCATACCTGGATTATTTCAAGTCAGACTGTGCCAGTGTATACAAAAGTAGACAGCCCTGCTCAGATTTGGATTTCAGTGTGAGTGCTATACAAGCAAAGCCCTACGGGAAAAAAGAGCAGAGTCATCTTCCTGCAGAGTTCACCAGTTTATTTTTTCAGATCTGGAAGACATGTCTGAAATAAGCAGTATATTTTTGTTGTATCAGATCTGTATGTGATAAGTAAATGTTTTTTTATGCTACTGCTATTCCTTCAAGTCTATGCTCATTTTAATAAATTGCAATAAGGAAAAATTGTTCACCTAATAGTTCCTTTTGCTATATCTAAAATCTGGCTTATTGTTTCCGTGTTTATTGTATCTCATTGACTAAAGATTAAGTTCTATAAATGGCAATGTAGGCTCTGAGTCACAACAGGAGAATCATGGGATTTTGCAAGCAAGGTCCTAGAGTCCAAACTGCAGACTACTGAGTTACATGCCTTCTGAGATGGGAAGATGCATTAAAAGTCTGTCTAATGTTTGTCTAGTTGTGCTACACACATAAAGTGAATGTAGCAAAAAACCCTCAGTGTACAAAACAACAAAATTGACCAAATATGCTTCTCATTTTCCTTTGGCAGATCTTCCACTAGGATCTGGCTGTCAGTGGGGGTTTCCATTCATTTGCACAATGTTTTCCATAGCATGGCATCTCAGTGAAGTAGAAGGCATATGACAATTTGGCTTTTTGGCTATGACATGCCACCACGGCATTCCTCAATCAAAAGCACTGAGTGACATGCCTTTCTTGCACTGCCTGGCATGCAATGTGCAATACGTCAAAAAACACTGATGCCCCTTCCATATTGTGTATTATCAGATTCCTTTCTGTTGTATTGTTTTCTTCCACAAGCTATTAAATATAGTGGAAAATATTTTATATTTAGATTGGCCACAGGCACTGAGTAAATGCTTTTGCTCATTTAACGATGTGCTCAATGTGGGCACATTCTGTGCTCTGGTAAAGCCCTCTGCATGAAATCACCCATGGGAAATATCCCTCAGCATGGTGGAACCTGGAAAACTTAGCTTCAAGCAGGGGGATACTTGAATTACATCCTGCTGGCATATTTACCTCTATGTGTCCCCTTACAGTCAGCCATTCCTAGCTGTCATGTTGGGTCCTGGAAACAGCTGAAAATTGGAATGATGAGGTGAAGCAGTATTTTGGTTTTTCTAGTTGTGTAAAGGTATTGGCCAAACCAAGTCATGGCTGGCAGTTCTCAAAGCTACTGCAAGTCTCTTTTCCATGCATCATTCTTCTGTACGTGTTTTGTGCACTCTGGGTAAATCCATGGCTCTGAGCCATTTTCCAGACTGTCCTTAGTACTGCTTTCCATTCTCAAAAAAGAAAGTCTCTATGAGTTCAGGTAAGGTGCTTTAATAAAAGAGATCAGCATGACTATGCTTTTTGTTTGCTTAGCATAAGCAAATGCTGCATCTAAACTGCAAGTCCAACAGACAGTAGTCCATAGCTTTGGCATGTTATTTAGTACTGGTCTCTCTGTTTTGATCTTTCATTTAGGTGACAAATGCACAAAACCCTCTTTGGGATGAAGAGCACCTTATTGGTTAGATATCCAACAGGATTACCATGTTTTATTTATTCTGATAAACTTTTGAAACAAACTGTTGTCACCAGGTGCCCAACTGTGACCCTGTGACTGGGTACCAGTTTCAGACAAGAGCATGTCTGCAATAACCATGTAGGCTAAAACCTCTCACTTTTGGTCTTATTTCACTCCACTGCATTTCTGTTCAGTTAAAAGAGTGTAAGAGAGAAGAAGTTTAGCAGGAAGCTTGCTGGTTTATATCTGCTGAGATTGGAATATTCTACTTCTTGGTATCACATTTTTAAAGATACATGAGGGATAAGAAGCTATCTGGCAGGCAGCTGATTTCCTTAATGACATCACTTTCCATGCTAAGTCACTTGCTTTTTACTGAAGTCCTTACATTCCTGTATTATTGGATCATTCTAAAAGTCTGAGAGAAGCCAGGTTTAGTGTTTAGTCAGCCTGCACATCACCTAGCAATTTCCTGCTGTTGCTCAGACCACTTCTGAACACTTCCTTCTACCTTTAAGGATGAAATCAGAACACTACAAATGGATGCACAGCTCTCCTTCTGCAACTAGAATAATACATAATAATGGTAATAATTTTTAGCTCCAGCCATTAATAATGCTGCTGAAATCTGTCATTTGCTTTAGTCAGTTCAATACCTGAATTTTCCTCTTACCTTTCCTTTCCTGATTTCTCAAACCTTATCTTTCTGATGAAACAGATGTTAATTTGCTGTGTCTTACAGTGTAACAGAGTATTACTGAATGCAGGTATGTTCTTGAGGAAGTGTGAACAGATTAAAGCATAGAGTAAGGAAGGCTGAAGTGGATTCCCTGCTGTTTTGCAGTCTTCTTGCCTACTCAGAGGCAAACAATTTCAGCTGTGATTTTTTTAAAGCATGGGACAAATTTTATGAAAGCATCCTTAAAAATGTTGCACCTCAATTCTCCACCTGAACAATGGGTATAATATAATTTCTTTTCAGAAGATATTGTGAAGATGCCTTCACTAGTGACATGCTAGTACTGTGGGTGATGGTACTGCAGCTGGGCTCTCAAAAATCCTGAAATTATTCATGAATGATATAGGTTGATCTTGTTATGCTCTTGCCTTTGCTATTTCAGATGGCTATTGGATTTCGAAAGTTGTCTGAGGTTTAAAAAACAGCAACAAATTACTGTAATGAAGTTGTGAATGCACTAGGTAACACTGCTCTTCTTAAATGTTTAAAGCTGTGACCTTTTCTTAATTATAAAGGCATTTCCATGACAGAAGTATTTGCTTCCTAGAGAAAGCAATGTTATACAAGTTAGATGATAATGAATTTCTGAGCTAATATCAGAAGAAAAGGATAAATGTGAAGGTAGGTCCTGAGAGATGCAAAAATAATGTTATTCTGATTATCTCTTAATGCAGACAAAGCTACTACATTTGCTTTTTGGTCTACCATTGATGAGGAAAGCAATAGGAAGAGAACACATTTGGTGAGACATGACTCATTTGGTGTGATATGACTCAGTACCTGGGGTTGACTCCAAGTACCTACAACTGTCGATCCGAGCATTTGTCGCTTACATGGAAGTCACTGCCTGGAAGCTGCAATGTGCACAAGCTGACAAAGAGCTGCTCCTCTGGGTGCAGCAAGACCAGTTCACTGGAAAGCTAAGATAGGAAGACTTGCTGTTGGATGGAGATCCTTAACAGAGAAGTTTGTACAAATTCTCACATAGAGCAATGTATTTAAATACTAGGGGAAGAACTGACTTGTACTTTTTTCTGTGTAATGCAAATCATATTCCTTTACCTCCATAAATGGTTCCAATAAGCATTCCTTGTATTTATGACGTAGATTAAGTGTCTCTGAGACTTCCATGAACAAGGCCACTAAAGCTGTCTGTTTATACAAACACAAAACAAGCTTCTCCAATTAGAATTTCATGAGCTCACAAATGTATCTCTCCAGACAGATGAGGTAGAAACCAATTCAAAAGGATTAATGTCTAAGCTTTCTGAGTTAAAACTGCAACAGGTGTCAATTTTACATACCTGCCCTTGCAACAAATGTGACATTATCTGTTTAACTGATGACAGAATAAAAACATGTATTTTCTTCTGTCTCAGAGTTCTCTTTTGAAAGTGAAAGATGTAATTTTTCATACCATTGTATTTAAATCACTGCCTAGTATTTTCTTAATTGAATTCTGCCTAAAGAAGATGTGAAGAACTACTTGTTTTGAAGGACACTCTAATAATGAAAGATCTTTGTATCCTTAAAGGTGGTAAGAAGATGCCTCTTGTGTAATATTGTGTCAGTTGCTAAGGTTTAGTGGGTTTTGATTTGACATATCTTCTCTATGTAAACATACTATATTACATCACTACATAAATATTCTCAGATGCAGATTCCTAAGTGAGAGACCTTGTCCTACCTTTCTCTCAAAGGGATCAGGATGTCTACTTACTATTAAACTCAGGGCAAGAAGAATTTACTAAACAAGTTTACTGAAATAATTTTAGTTACCCTAAACAAAGTCCATCTTTATTAGCCTAGCTATACAGGTAAACTAGAAGAGAAGCCTTTACCTTTACCTTCCTTTAGTTAGTTTTGGAACATGAAATAGGACCAAACTAATATTAGGTTTTGTATATTGCATCTTCTGTAACTTTTTCCTGTGCCTCACCAATACAAAAGGTTTACAACCTCTCGAAGCTGCAGGTTTATTTCCATGCTGCATTCCAGTGCTGATGGGTAAAAGGAGGATTTGAGCAAGTTCACCACAACTATGTTGGAAATCTCCATGGTTTGTGATGCTTCTTGACTGACTCCCAAATATTTATCTTGGTACAGTATTGGAGTTACATAGTTTGAAGTAGTATTTAGCTCAAAGTAGATACAGTTGCAGCAGTGATAGCAGGGACTGATAAAGGGAGATTGCAGCAAAGCTGGCATTTGAGAAAAAAGCTCTGAGTATTCAACATAGATATGTAGACAAAGCCAGCTAACACAACCATATCAACCACTAACCCCATCATCTGAAAAACAAATGCTTTCCTAACCAAAATACCCACTGCTAAGTTGTCTAACATGAGAAATGTATTTGGTGTAAAGCTCCCTGCATGAAGGAGAACTGACTGGACATCAAACCCAGGTTTGAGCTAGTGGTCAGGAATGGCCTTCTTTGGTGCTGGCAGAGTCTACCTTTGCACAATACCTTTGCAGGCTATGAGACATCCTCTGAGGCAGATAAAGGGCCTTTTGGAGCTGTTGAATGGGAGCATTTCTGAAAGCAGGGAAGCAGGAGTGCTGAAGCCGGCTTGCCTTGGGAGCTCATCCAGAATCCCTGATGGGCTTTATGCCCGTGGCACTGCCCACAGAGGGGAAAGCTGCGCTCCCTGCAGCCGACTCCCTGTGCTTGTGCAGCCAGTAAGTGCTCCACACAGCCACTCACAGAATCACAGAATTAGCTAGGTTGGAAAAGATCTTTGAGATCATCAAGTCCAATAATTGATGACACCATCCATCTCATCAATTAAACCACGGCACTAAGTGCCACATCCAGTCTTCTTTTCAAAAACTTCGAGGGATGGTGACTCCACCACCTCCCTGGGCAGCCCATTCCAATGGCCAATCACTCTTTCAGTGAAGAATTTTTTCCTTATGTCTAGCCTAACTTCCCCCGGCACAGCTTAAGGCTGTGCCCTCTCGTTCTGTCGCTGGTTGCCAGGGAGAAGAGACCGACCCCCGTCTGTCCTCAAACTCCTTTCATATAGTTGTAGAGAGCGATAAGGTCTTCCCTGAAATAAGGTCTTCTCCTGGCTAAAGGATGGTCTACCCAAGCGGGACCCACGACCCCCGTGGGGCTGCGGGGCGCTCCTGCCATTCCCGCAGCAGGCGCGGCACCAGCTCCTCTGTCCCTGGGCTGAGCAGCGCCTGCGGGAGAGGGATGGAGCGGCGGGGTCCCGCCTGCATCCCTCTGCCTCCTCCATGGGGGAGAACACGGCTCTGCCCGCCTCCGCGGCCCCCAGCGCTCCCCGGCCGCCCTCCCCTGCCCACCCCTCCGGGGACGGCGCGAAACAGCGGCGGTCTATAAAAAGCCCCCCGGGGCGGGAGGCAGGGGACCACGGCGCCGACGGAGCCGCAGCGGAGGGAGCGGGACGGGGCGCGGGCAGCGGCACCATGGCCCAGTCGGTGTGGGGCTACGACAGCGACAATGGTGAGCGGGGCTCGGGGCCACCGGGCACGAAGGGGCTGAGCCCGGCTGAGCCCGGGCGACGTTTCCTTTGCCTTTGTCCCTCAGGACCCGAGCGCTGGCACGAAAACTACCCCATGGCCAAGGGAGATAAGCAGTCGCCCATTGAGATCAACAGCAAGGACGTGCGGCACGACAGCTCTCTCTCCGCTTGGCATGCCAGTTATGATCCCGGGGCAGCGAAAACCATCCTGAACAACGGGCGCACCTGCCGCGTCGTCTTCGACGACACTTTTGATCGATCAGGTCGGTTTCTGGCTTGGTCTTTGGGGGTTGTTAGGAATCGAGGTTTGCAAAGCGCCGGGCATCAAAATGTATCCTTTAGTATCCAGCCTGTGCAAGCCAGCAGAGAAAAGTCACTTGGGAATGTAAAAAAGATGCTCCTGGAGTTTATTTTGGTGGATCTGTAGGTGGGACAGGGAGTCTGTAGCCGCACAGTCTCCTCTGAAATACAGACTCATCTGGAAGGTGGACTTCTCCCTATGTCACCTCCTTCAACACAGACACCGTATCCTGAGGTTTTGTGTAATGGAAGAGAGTGACACCTGGAGGGGTTTAGAAAACTCCAAAGCACTTTGTAAACAAAAAAATTGCATATACATTTCCACTGACTGTGATCTTGATTTCTTCTGTGTAGGAATTCTTCTGGTACTCCACAGCCTAAAGAAGCTATTAAAATAGCATTTATGAAAATAGCATTTCACATTTTTTGGAAAGCTATGGAAAGACGCTGTTATTTAATTGAGAGTAAGCAGTCTTGTATCTTTAAGTTAAATTGTTCAAAACTTGATTCCAGAGCTACATCTATATAGCTTTGGATGCAGAAAGGCAACAACTGTCAAAATTAATAATAAATTCAGAACATCACAGAATGCAAAGACATCTCAAGAACATGCAGTATCAACTGGTCCTTTGTCAAGAAGGAAAGCAATTTAATTAATGGAAAACTTTCCTTTGTATTTTTCTGCATCTGCTTTGATGGTGTTTGTATTCCATTTTTTTTCTTAGTAAGCTATATAATTAATGAAATATATCTGTAGTACATAGAAAGATCATTATCTCTCTTGATTATCTTGATGAGATCATTATTTCCTTGGATTTCTTTATTTACCATTACAGCTACCTTCATTATTCCATGTCTCTCAGATGGAATCTAAACTATTTAGGACCAGGACCATCTCTAAGTTATGTATTTCTATGGTCCTTTAGTATTTATTGCCACAATTTCTACACAGTGCCCTCAACAAACCATAAATTACACTTTTATTATCATAGAATCACAGAATGGTCTGGGTTGAAAGTGACTTTAAAGATCAAGTAGTTCCAAGAACCTCCCCACCACCACCACTTTCCAGTAGACAACGTTGCTCAAAGCCCCATCTAACCTGGCTTTGAACACTGCCAGGCATGGGGCAATCACAACTTCTCCAGACAACCTATTCCAGAGCCTCACCACCCTCACAGTATAGAATTTCCTCCTAATATCCAATGTAAGTACACTTTCAGTTTGAAGATGTTCCCCCTTGTCCTATCACTTACCTGCCCTTGTAACAAGTCCCTTTTAAAAGTCAGAATGCTCTTCCACAAGCACTGCATAAAATCAATGGCATGACTGAAAGCATGGGAAGTAAATGGATAATGAGCATTTTCACATGGTGGTTCTACTCTATCTTCTTTGTAGCTTCGTAAAGGCTGAAATCTTTAGAAAGGCTGCTCACAGAGATGGCTTCCCTAAGAACTGTATTGGAGAAAGACCCTGATTTGGCCAAGCAAAGTGCAGCCCTTGGTGCAGCACTTCCTCTAAATCATCTGCCCTCTGTTCCCTCCCTGTCTCTCCCCATCATCTCTGCTGTTCCTCTTGGCACCCAGTGTCTACATTCACTCCTAGCTGCCCTTACTTTCTTCAGGCAGCTGGACAGTAATTTCACTCAAGCATTTCACAGGAAAGTGTCTGATCAGAATCAAATGCAATGTCTGACAGCTCTAAAAGACCACATCAGAAAGAATTTCATAGACAATTTACTACCTTCATTTGTTGGTTTATGCAGTGACAAGAGATGAGGATAAGTAGCAATCACAGATCCCATTTTAATTGAAAAAAGAAATACAGCTTGAAGATAGCCTTTTTATTCCCAATCATATGGAAAATTTTGAGTTTTAAGAATATTTGGTTTTATGCTAGAGAGGTTTGTATACTGTTATGAAATGCTATTTTCAAGTGCCTCACAGTATTTGAACTTTGGACAGGGACAGCTGTAAGCAATGACTGCTAAATGAGTCTTCAACTCTGATACTGATTTAGCTTGTAAATGTAGGTAGATCACATCAATTCAGCTCCTGAAAGTCCCTGCCTCTCATTGATTGCAGTGTGAAGTGACAAGCAAATACTTGTGAGGACTTGGGCTTTAGAGTCCACAACTTATTTGTCCTATATTCAAAGGTGAAATAATAATAACGATGATGATGATGATACAAAACATTTTCCATTGAAGGCTTCTACAGAAGGTTTACTTAATACCATATTATGATTATTTATTTATGTATGAACAAACTCAAAAAAATAAGAGGAACTGCATTTCTAAAACTAAACAGTGCTTTCTTTCTGGCCCTCCCCTTAAGGGTTGTGACACATACCAACTAAAAAGAGAAACTGCAAAGTTAAACCTCTTGCTCTGTGTAGGTATTCCAACACATATGATATCAAGAATTCATTTGAGACCATTGGGCAAAAGAGGATTTATTATTTCAATGTTAACTTTGAACTTCAAAGCTATTGGTAGAAGTTCAAACTTGAATGCTATTTAAACAAGGTCTTCTGGCACTGCAGTTGTGAACTACATTATCAGCTTTCTGTGTAAGGAAACACGACTCATTCCAACCTTAGGTAATGAATGAAAAATACATTTGAGAGCTTATCCTGTAAGCGGTCTCTGCTCAAAAGAATCTCCATGCTGAAAGAGCAGGTGTGATATTCTGAAAGTCAGAGTTGATGTCAACTGTCAGACTGATGCATGGTCAGCATTATTTGGCTAAGGACAGCAGAAGTAACAGTTTCTTAATTTGTTTTGTTGGTGGTTCAAGAACAATTTTCCAACTCATTTGACCTAAACTTTTTTGTTTTCTCTGATTTTCAAAAAATAGCTTTTTTTTTTTTTTTTTTTTTTTTTAAGCAGCAGCAAACTATGCTGTAACCAGTTTAGTTGTCTGAACTGTATAAGGTATGCCAGTCATAGACCAGAGGTACTCTTCAAAGTACCTTTGGGTTAATTTAACAGCCCTAATCCCAACCATTTTACAAAAAGCCCTTTTTCAACAAGAATCATCTGTGAACATCTTCCTTCTCTCTCCACACCAGGAACTATAGTGCACCCATTTGCCAAGAGAAAAGGGGCTTGTTGGGCAGCTGGGGTTTGATTCTGTGCTTGACTCACAGCATCTTCCACAGTTTTCACATTAAACAGAACTCCTGAGTGATAACAAAATTTAGCCTCAGTCATGTAAAGTGACGAGTGTTGTGACCCCCCATTGCAATCAGCTGGATTTAAAAGAGGTGCTCTGGTGGATCCCTGCTCTGTGACCATGTGTGCCAGGGTTTTGTCGCTGGTGTTGATGCAGATTGTCCATTGCAGTGCTGAGAGGGGGCCCACTCACCGGAGCCTACAGGCTGCGGCAGCTGCACTTGCACTGGGGTTCCTCTGACGACCACGGCTCTGAGCATGTTATAGACGGGGTGAAATATGCAGCAGAGGTAGGACTGATTTTCAATAGTAGTATTAGTGCTAACTGGAACTAGACTGGTTTTGCATCTGAACAGATTAACCATTCTCCCTTTTGGAAGTATGTAGCTATTTATTTTTCTCTGTCTGTGAAACTTGTGACTCTTGGTTAGTGTGTGGGGGAATAAATTGCATCTGCCAACAAATGTATCTTTGCAAGTATATATTAACACTGACTTCTCTTCAAGCAAGAGTTTTTGCTGATACTTTAAAATGTTTTAAAAATATTTGCAATAAAGCAATCTGCTATTTCCAAATAGGAAGATCTGTTTTCTGCTGCTGTTTTTTGGCTTTTAGCTATTTATGGTGTACTTGAATTACCTAGTGAGTTTCAGAAAGCATTACTAATAAACAGAAAAACTCACTAATAGCACCTTTAATAAAACCGACATTCAGGATTAGATCCACCTTAAAACTTATTCAGAGTATGTTTTAGTTCCTGGCCATCTCTGCTTTAAAATAACTGGGTGTATTTCTCAGGAACCATACAAAACAGATGTTTGTGGGTTTTTTTAAAATGTAAACTACTGCAGGACTGTTATCCAAATTTGCTAAAATTAATGACTGGTTTAGTTCCTGAAGATTTCTTCAGGTCATAAATATAACTGAATTACTATTGACTCTAGTTAATTACTAGTAAATGTTACCTCCTTCCTCCACCTTATTTGAGAATAGGCTCAAAATATATACCCATGCCTGCAAAAAATCCTGCGGCAGCGTTTTCTTTCCTTCCACCTATACCCTCAAGGTACAGACCTTAGAGAGGTTATGCCCATCTACCACAGGACAAAACTGAGGAAGATATTTTCAGGGTCACTGTGCACAAACATTGCAGAGATGACTGTGGGTGATGGCTTGGGAATTTTTCTCTTGTTGTTTAACCGCAGCCAGACTTTGTTAGTGTTTTAATTTCAGTGGCCAAATAAATAGAAAAAAATCTGCTTCCTCAAAGTATATCTTGGTTAGTTCAACCACAGACTTTTTTATGTTACTTTTGTTAACAGCACTCATGTATTTATTGACAGGAGAAGAAAGCCTGGAACGTATGAAACTTTGCTACATTACAACCAAAGACACATGGTTGCTCCACCTTTATCCTTAGCAATAAAATCCTTATCACAGAATCACACAGAATCACAGAATCACAGAAATAACTCTGTTGGAAAAGATCTTTGAAATCATCAAGTCCAATCTATTACCTCACACCATCTCATCGACTAAGCCGTGGCATTAAGTGTCGCATCCAGTCTTTTTTTCAATACTTCCAGGGACAGCAACTCTACCACCTCCCTGAGCAGCCCATTCCAATGGCAAATCACTCTTTCTGTGAAGAATTTTTTCAAGAGACAAAAAACAGAACAATACATTAAATTATATTCAGGGCAAATTAAATTTTTTGTCATTTTAAATAAACCTAAAAAATAGAGAGAGACTATTTTATTTTTTTTCTTGTATGGCACTGAGTTACAGATACTACTTAATCTCAGATTCTATACTGCTGGTTGCAGCATTTGTAGCTATATGCATGAGCTATATTTCTGGACAGAGATGTAAAAATTTGAAATATATCCTGAAAATACAGCATTTTTCAAAGTATATACAAGAAAGAAATGTCAGATTACTATCCTCACTTCTATCCAGAACAGTGTGCCAAGAGATACAAAACAATCATGAATGCACTACATATAAACCAGTGTAAATCCCTGAGCAGATATCAGCATAACCTGAAGATCTAAAAATGTGCTTGAGATTAATTCCATGTCAATAGATGTTTTATGCACTGCATGTGTGCCTGTCATGTACTTGGGTTAAAATATTTATAGTTAGATTGTCTGATTGTTGTGTGGTAAATTCCATTTTGTTTCTCTTGCTTCAATTAAATGCAAAGCAATGCTATACAGGAAGTGTGAGCATGCGGAAGCATGGAAACAGCATTAGGAAATACTTACATATATTTTTTGTTTTCATGACCATTCCTTTACTTACTGCATACTGTAAATTTCTCTTTATGTAATTAAAAATTAAGATTGTGCTGTTGGCAATTTCTTGTATTTATAACTGAAGTTTCATTGATTTTTAGTTACATATGGTGCACTGGAATCCAAAACATGGTAATTTTGCTGGAGCTTTGAAACAACCTGATGGTGTGGCTGTTGTGGGCATTTTTCTGAAAGTAAGTGGTAAATATTTAATATTTATAGTTTTCTGCATTTTTCATCTTTCTCTTGTGCCAGGGAAAAAGATCCCATTGTTTTTTCCTGCACTGCATCATTTTGCAGGAAAACATTCAAAGCGATGTACAGACTGAAGTCACACATGTCCTTGGGCCCTCCAGATTCCATGCACTAACCCATTTAGAGCCGACTTCTGACACCACTTGTGATACCAGTGGCATGGGTGGTATTGAACAATAGACACACAACTTCAAGCCTGGGACACTTGCTAGCTTTTGTCCCCGATAGCTGAGCGGCCCTTTGCTGTAGTGTACACTGAGGAGGACAGTCTGCATAGGACAAGTGTTTCCTCTTGCCTTTTGTCTGCTAGCAGGTGTTGCATCTGCCTCTCAGCAAGGTTATGTTGACTGATTCCCTTCCCTGGTCTCTAGTTGCTTCCCACATAAGCTGGGAATGAAAAGGTGTTCAACCTACTCCAAAGAGAAAGAATTGATGGTAAAAGAAATTCACTGAGCATTCTAACCTTGAAATACAGCAGCTTCATAACAAAATAATATTGTAGCAGTATTTCCCAATTAATTTTTTTATAAACTTAAAAGAAAGAAAGCAATCCTAGTGTCAAATCTATGTGTGGTCTAGGACACCGAGAAACATTAACAGGCACACAATCTAATAGTGATAAATTATGCAAACTTCAGCTGTGTGGCTGCCCTTTTACCTGCAGGTGGGCATCTCAGCTTGGGCACACCATCAAAGACTAGGTTTCCTTTTATTGTTTTATCACTAGTAAGTGGCATTTGTACAAGCAATAGCAAGTGGATGTAATTAATTTTGTCACAGCCCCTGGACAGACTAGCTACAATGTCATTTTAATTCAGTTATACTGTGAGCCAGCCTGACCTTTTCTCTGTGGTTAGTTTAAACTGAAGGTCAGCACCTGTCCAGATTCTCCCCTATGACTATGTCCTTCAATTATTCTTCCTTTGTCATTTCTTGTAGTCTATTTTAGGCCAAATTATCTTGTAAAACACAGATATTTCAGCATGCCACTATGTTCCTATTAACAGGCTAAGGTCAGCTAAAAGGTCTAAAAGGTCTTTCCTTCTTTCTCTTTGGTGGAGGAGCTCTTGTTTTTCTCTGAGTCTGTCATGTTCCATTACTGAGGTTTGGAATACTTGCTAAAACAGGATTGAATTCTCTCCTGAAGAGCTGAAGTTGATCTATTTTGGAACAAGATGCAGCAGTAACAGCACATCTTATGCATACTGTCTTTACTCTTCTGGGATGCAGAGTCATGTCAAAGCTTTAGGAAGGGGTACGCGTCATGAACACAAGCAATAAAGTAACTGCATAGCTTGAGGACATCAAGACATAAATCTCATCATATGTCTTACAACAAGTCTGATCTGACTGCTCATGTTCTGCAGAACATTTGAATTGTCTGCAGGAACTTCAGCTCTTCAGACCATCAACACTTTGCTGAATGCTCGTACATCTCGCAGTAGTTGTGGGTTGCTTTCAAAGCAGGAACCAAGGGCAAGGGCCTGGAGGGTGTAGATGACACTGAGTGTGCAGTTCATGCCTCAGTTGGTGATGCCTTATAGTGTCCTTCAGCACATGTTTGAATTGCAAAGCCAGTGAGTGGAGTCTGCTATTTTGCATGTTCTTTTAATGCACATAATTTTCTGTCAGTCTCTACTGGATGCTCTGAGAGTGGTGCTGCCTAATGTAACGGAAGGGATGTGCTGCATTCCTTTCAAATACTGTGGAATGTGATGAAAAAGATACTGTACTTGTGCTTTGCATTACAGGTTGGAAAAACTCCCAAACCAGAGATGAAGAGAATTCTTGAAGAAATTGATAACATTAAGACCAAGGTATCAAAAGAATTTTTGTGATATAGTATAGCTGAAAATCAGCAGAAGTAGAAATTGGAAGTTCAGATTCATTTTTGGCATAATTTTGATACCTAACAGTACCACCAGAGGTGACACATTAGACTGTGGGGCAGGACATTTTATTTTACTTAACTAAACATGCAACTCCTCACTTTTGTAAGTATTCTTGTTGTAGAGGATTTTTTTATCAATCTTTGCATAGTCTTTGTTAGTCTTATTGGTACTGCTTGTAAAAATACACTAGTGTGCAAACATAATGAAGAAATTAAAATCTTTTTGAATTTAAGAACAGCAGTGGTCGAAACAAATTGAGTCAGAAATTTAGTTAGCCTGAATTGGGAAGAAACTAGTAGGAATGATGAAGCAGACGCCCAGTTAGTGTAGGAGGGATTAAAAATGTTATTAGTTTCCATTGCTCTGATGCATTACAGGCAGAGGAGTTTCTTGGACGCTCTATTTACTGAAAAAAATCACTGTTTGTTTCGTGAAGTTATTTGCAAACTCATACTGAACTTACAGAATAATTTTTTCAGGGAGATATACTTGGAGAATCAATGTTATTTTTCTACTCTTAATTTATGCAAGGATGTAGGGAAAAGATTTCAGCTCCTGTTATTGCACTTTTTATCTGTTCCAATCTAGAGAAGATTCTCCATTATAGGAGAAGGAAATAGGAATAATAGAACTTACTTTCCAGAACTGCATCCTAAATACCAGTAGAGAAGTGAACTGAATTTCCTTGGCTCATTTTTGTTGCCCAGAGGGAACAGGGAAGACACATCACAGTCCTGTGGAGATACTATCCTATTCAGTGGCAAACTTAGGAAATGTTTCTTGGTGTCCACTGTTCTCCCTTGTCTCATCCTAATCACCTTTAGTTGTAGGATTCAGTACTCTTACAGGAAATATTTTAATTTTTTACATTAATTGTAATAGTGCCAACAAGAAGATTGAGAGTATAACTACAACGATGTAATTTGAGCACACTCTTGGGAAGAGAGAGGTGCAGACTTAAATTCCCTCAGACAGAAGAGAAGACTGTAGCAAATCTGGTCACTATTCTGTTGGATAAAAAGGGTAACAGTACCTGCAGTGCCACAGCCTTTAACTTTTATCCTAAGTGACCCAAAATAAAACACAATTTTGATAATTTCAGAATATAAAAATGTAAAACTGAATTTTATTTGATCCCACACAACTGAGTTTGTAATTTCTTTTAATTTATTAATGTAATCAAAATCTCAGTTATTATTAATTGCCAGAAAAATGCCTGACAGGAAGGAGATTGATTTCTTGCATGAATCATGGTATTTAATTACTTCCTTTATAATAACATAGATATTGATGTAAGATGCATATCCCTGGAGTTACTGCAGAATTTTATTTTTTCTCTAAGGGGAAAGAGGCTCCTTTTCAGCACTTTGATCCTTCAATTCTTTTCCCCAAATCTCGGGACTACTGGACCTATCACGGTTCGTTCACTACACCCCCCTGTGAGGAGTGCATCACTTGGATTCTCCTGAGGGAGCCGATTGAAGTCAGCTCGGACCAGGTAAACTCCAGCTAGTTCTACTCTTTTACCAGTTCCCAACAGTGTCTCAGTATGTCAGATTTGCGAGCCCAGTGCTACCTCGCACTCTTTGACGGTGAAAGCTTTAGCTGAGGACTGTGAGAAGTTGCCTGCAGACTGGACTCTTGAAATGGAATGTAAAACTGACCTTGAGAATCTGTCCCTGTTGCTAGACACCTGGATTAGCTTCAGCAGAGTGTTCTTGCAATCCTGAAAACCTGTTAAGGCAGAAGCGCCCCGGAGCCACAAAATTCAGTCATCACAGCAGCCTCAGTTTGTTCTGTGTCTTTCAGCATTGTGGCAAGTGAGACTGACATTTCACTGATTTCCCACATCTTGACTTCCTAAAAGCTATCAGTCAGAAGGATTAAACTACTTAGAACCTGCAAACCTGAATGTTAATACAAAGTAACGTACTAATTGTATTCATGTAACTCAAATGTGCACTTACACAGAAAAAAACAAACGAGAAAGGAGAGACAGTCTGGATAAAGTGACCTTTTTAGATCTTGTGCTAAAGATGTTGGTTATTTATACTATTTTCTGCTTCAGCAGTACAAATGAAGATATATCCTTTTTACTGAATTGGCTGTTTTCAGAACAGATTTAT
>WEIV01019353.1:80160-94925 GCA_013390005.1 Calyptomena viridis | reverse complement strand
CTTTGTTCACATGACGGTGGTGCTGGCTTTGGGGCAAGCAATTTTATGTTACGTTACAACCAAAGGCTGACTTGAAATAAAAGCACCTTAGGCCTAAATGATCCTCTCCTGACTGCTCAGGAACGCATACAGCCAGCCTCTTGACCTAGAATACAAGGGTCTTTGTTTTTTTCCTAGAAGATAATTTTTCCAAAGGAAAATACCTTCTCCCTACCTTCGACCATGCCCTTTATCTCCCTGATTAAGTAGGCCAAGATACTGGATAGAGAACCCAAACACCTTGAGTACAACAACAGTTCTCATATAGAAGCACTTTTAGGAGAGCTGCTGTCTTTTTGAAAGTCCATGACAAGTTTGGCACAGGAGGCTACTGCCATAAGGAGAGGCGTGTTGGGTGACAGGCAGTGTATTTGTTTGCTATAAAAAACTCCACACAATACTCTTGCTCACAGGGCAGAATCAAAATTACACTGTTTTAGTAACTATTGATTTCCCAGTCAGTTATTGAGGGTCATATGAAAACGAACCCCAACCATCAGTGACATGCAGTTGTTAATATTGCATACACACCTATCACCATCTAGTGGCAGCCAGATGTACAATAAAAGAAAAAGCACAATGCATCAAATGCAATACATCCAGAAAACCTAGAAGCAAACTGCAGCACAGAAGGGAGGAAATAAACATTAATGCTATCTTTATATTTAACATCACCTCATAATTGAGTAATGCACACTCATGTATGTCTGTGTATCAAAAACATGACACAAGACCAGAGTTGCAGCCTTCTTATTTCCCTTTTTCTAAAATATTCGGTATTTTTCAGAAGTGTAGAAAGAGAACAGTGTCTCAATATGATTTTGAACAATTCAACAGAAGTTCTCAAATTCAGCCAATATTTAATTTACAAAATAACATGCATTCATCATAGGCTGCGTATTTTTAACCTGAAGGAAAAAAATACAGAACTTACTATTTAAAAGGTGTTTTAAATCAATTCAGTGTATGCAATCTATACTTCCATTGCCTATGTGCAACAGGCACATAAAAATCAGGCTAATTTAAGTTTTAGAATAATCATGATCATACGCATACTTCCTTCACAACTACTTAGACCTCATGCTAGGCTACTTTGGCAAACAATAAAATTTCAAGGAAACTAAGCTTCTAGCACCAAGAAAGACTTCCTAATAAAATAATTCCACCAGAGCTAGTAAATGAAAACACAGGGAAATCAGCAAAAAATTAAAGTCTCAAATAATTAACCATACCCGAAAAACTGCAACCGAACAAAAACCCTCACTTCTTTCTGAATGAACCACTATAAACCTTGATTACTCACTTGAACTAGTTGTTAGCTCCTTTGGAAGACTCAGGGTATAGTTTGTTAGAAAGGGTACGTTTTGGCAGCCTAATTCCTGGTTTGAAAATACATCAGTGGCAGAAAAGAAAAGAAGGCAAGCTACACATATAGCAATGATCTCAATCTTGTCTTCCTTCCCTTCCTCAGCTTTGCCTCTGTGGAACTCCTGTGGAAGAAACTGACCCTGCCCCACCAGCTACGTGATCTACATAGACTGTCAAGGAAAACATGTTTCAACTCAAAATTCTGTTGAAAATGAGAGGGATTCTTTCTTGCAAACCACTGGTACCCAAAATGAGACATCTCATCACTCTGAAGATTCAGGAAGTAGGTAGTGGCACCAGATGAGCAAGAGAGACCAAGGTGTCTTTAGCTGCTAGGCCACACACAGCCTCACTAGCCAGGCAGCAGTCACACGAGACAGCAAGTGCCTCTTAGTTAAGCAACAATGCTCACAGTTTAAAACTCTGACTCTCCAAAGATTTGACCTAATTGATTTCACAAAAACTTGTCCTAGTGATGTCAAACTGTGTGAAGGGGCAAATGGAAAACACAAGGTAAGACACAGGGTATTGGTATCAATTCAGCAAGTTTCATGATATTTGTCTAATATTCCCCTTACAGTGAGTTCTAGAACTTTTCTTTGTCCTTGTGAATTACTCCAGAAATCTGGATAAATATGAACCTCAAAACACTGAAGGAAATGAAAACATTTAAACTGTGACAGCAATCCAGGGTAGAGCCCAACACTACCGTTCCCAACAGTTTTTTAAACAGTTAATTATTTAGCTCTGTATGTTCAGTTTTGTACCAACAGAAGCAAGAGACAACAGTTACAAAAATCCATAATTTCCCACCTCCTAAAAAGTACTGATCAATCTGCTAAAATCTAGCACACAGTTTTATTGCAGAATGCATTGGTGCCTGAATTTCATTCAATTTCTACTCCCCGGAGTTAAAGATGCATTCTGTTACTTCCCCTACCCAGCAAAACCCCAGAATTGAAAGGGCTTTGTAAACACAGTAAATATCTCTGCGGACTGTAGCCAACATTTGTCCTGCTGTATACACTGTGTCAAAGCTGCCCCTTGGCATTGCAACAACCATTAGTATGCTAATATTCTTTGCCCTGACCCAGCATATATATTCTCGAGAGATCAGTACCTAATTTATTTTTCTATCTGGGTTCAGAAGATTGAGTGTTAGGAAATGTATGTCACCTTGCATTAAAACTCTGCACTTCTTTTTAACTCTAGCTAAGGAACATTTGCTTGAAGGACAAAATGACGTCCTGCTGAGACACCCATCATAAGAAAGACACAAAGGATCATCTGCATACTTATCAAAAGCCATTAAAAAAAATTAAATAGTCACACTGGGCACCTCAGAGACAACACAACTATTAAAGAAATGAGTGGTATCTTACTATTTATAAATAACAAATTAAATAATTTACAAATTTTCACTAAGATGCATTTGATTAAGTAGCTCAGCAGCTTACCTGGAATGGATCATAATATTTTGTGTTTAAAAAATTTAGATAAACAGATCTTTAAAAATATCACTGTCATTTGTTAAAAGGTTACTATTAACCTGAACAGAGTGATTTATTTTTATCAAGTCCTGCCTGAAGGTAGCGAAGTGTCAAAAATCTCTTGTACAGAGTTCCACACCACTAGGCAAACCATAGTCTCACACAGAGTGCCCTCAAAGATGTCAAAGTATCAATAACCAGGAGATCAGAAGGCCTGTGCGGTTGAAACTGTGACAACACATTTTTGACTATCTAGACATTCTCCTCAGATATTTCTAGAACTCTATCTGCTGTTCTTAGAATGATGTTTCTTAGGTTATTTTTCTACTTTTTCCACTTATCCTGCAGTCAAACAGCTAAAGACAGCACAGTGGATTCTGTTCTATCCCAGCTCATTAACATAACTGTTTCTAAATTTCACCTAATTACTTCCAGGCAAGCTTGAATGGCAATGCAGTTCTGCAGATGTCACAGAATATAAACAGGAAGTAACAGGGAGGCACAAATGGAAAGTGCTACATAATTGGATTTTTTTTCTACAGTCATTATGTGAAAGAAAATGCCAACCTTTATTTTCAGAATCTCACATGAATTTGTGCATTTCAGTTCAAATAAATAAATTCCGCTAGTAAAATGAGACACATTTAATATTGTATAATTTACATGTAATTGGGTAACTTCCTTTTAAGTCATGTTTCTTTACAGCATCCCAACAACCAAAGAGGAATACCTCAAGGGATTAAGAGTGGCTCTCTGCACTTTAACAAACACTTTGGCATCCATTAAGTTTGTGAGATTTGAATAAAATAATTTTTTATGCTTTGGCCATTCTCCATTATTCCTATCACCTTCTCAACACATTTATTTTCAGAGTATTTTCAGTCTTCTACACAGTCAATAGAAAGATATTACAGAATTTTTAAGTGCTATATCCAAAAAGAATTACACCAGTTCTCACATTTTACCACAGAATTGCATCTACTTTCCACAGACAGAGTTTTAAAAGATGATAATAATAATTTGCCCAAGTGACACCAACTATTCAGTGACAAAGTGAGGGAGATGAGGCCTCACCATCCCTGCATTTTACAGTGTTATCAATGTTACAAGATATGATCAAAATGAGGAAACCTACTGCTGAACTCCAATCTATAATAAAGGTAACAGAGTCTGAATATGTGAGAGGTGAACATATTGTAACCAACTGATTTTAGTAGGAAAGGATTTTTTTGTTTACAAACAGCTATTTCAGCACAGCTGTGCTACAATTCGGGGTAAACCTATGAATTACTTATAGTAGTTTTAAATTTAATCCCTCCTGAAAGAATAGTTTCAGAATTCTTACCATGTCTTGTGTTTTAAAATTAGCCTAACAGTAGTTTCTGCAACTTTTCCAAAAATTTGCTGCATAGAGACTGCATTCACAGCCAAACAAACCACTTTGGTTAAACAAACAGAAAAAAATATTCCTGGCAAAAATTAATCTAGATTTTTAAATAAACCCCACACACTATAATGTAATACATTCCTTTCTGCAAGCCATTTTAATGCCAGTCAGAACAGAAAAGCTAGTTAATACTGGACTGTAATACTAATTCAGTGTATTTTCATAAAAAACCCAGAAAATGGAATGACAATCTAGAAAACACAAAGCAGTTAATGAAAAAGCTAAGTAATTATTCAGTTAACACGATGTCTGGAATTCTATAAAGAAATGTCTGTATGCAGAATAACTTTATGAAAATGTAGTCCATTAAGTTGATCCTATCTAGTACTGTGCAGGACCTGATCTAATTGACAACAAACACTACATTTTACATTGAGATATCTGAAGTTATTCATTCTTTAAATACTAAGAAGCAAACGATTTAAATGTTGCATGCCCAGGAATTTCTTAATGCATAACCATATACACAAAGGCCCAGATCTGCCTGGTCGAGAAATTATGAGTTCTTTTTAATATCAATCAAAACCTATGTATTCACACAAATAAATGCTGTATAATTTACTGATTTAACTAGTATGATTGATCCCCAAATCAAAGCAGTGTATCTTAAACATAGCTTATAAAACTCACACATGAAAGTATTCATGCATATTATGTATATATGCAAATATGGCTATTGAAAGGTATATCTATCGATACATCTGATTTAATATATAATATATACTATACACTATGAATTTAATATATAATATATAAATAGTAAATATAATTAAATATATAATGTTCAACATATATATTTAATATATATAATCAATTTTAAAGTTGCAATATGAATAATTCAAAATATAGGTGACTGCAGAATCAAAGTTTCCAAGTTACTTTCAGTTAGCCACAACCATATTATGGCTGAATTTTTAGTAAGTAGAATTGCAAACTTCTTCGTCCTTACTTCAACAAACAGAATAAAAATAGTCACCCATTTCATGAGGATGACTTACAACAAAGTTCACAGATAAAAATTAGTGTATTGCACACACTCCAAACATAACATCATGTATACAGTGATGTATTTCATAGACTCATAGAACAGTTTGGGTTGGAAGGGACCTTAAAGATCACCTTATTTCAACCCCCTACCATGGGCAGGGACACCTTCCACCTAGTCCAGGTTGCTCAGAGCCCCATTCATGATTGCTGTATTCAAGCATAAATGAATAAATCCTTTCAGCAACTTATGAACTGAAGGGAATTTAACAATTTCAAAAGCCTAACTTCTTCAGCAAATACAGTTGGCAAAGTATCTGCAGCCAATGCTTAAACTCAAATCAAAGTGACATAGCAGAAGACACCAGACTGAAGGTGCAGGGAAAGATTCATGCTTTTTCTTATTTTTCAGAAGTGCTAATTTTCAATGAAATAACCCAGATGAAGAAAATATATTCCATTCCTCACTTAAATACAGACTAATCAGGATTATGTGGTTCTACACAGCAGAACCTGAAAGAACTCATCCTCAAGAAAAACAAGAGCTGATTCTGCTGTAAAGTCTGTACACAAAATAGAACACAATGTTATCACTTGTAGCAACTGAAGTGATCTAAAAGTTATGCATTCCTTAAATCTATAAACGTATCTGAAATGCAAAACTCTTGCCTTATTAAAATTTAAGGCTCTATAAAGAAATAATCTTAAATTTTATTATTAAAGAAAATACAATCTTTAAAGGACAAGTTAATTTTGGGACATTTTACATTAAAGGTAAATACTTTAAAACCTATCACACATATTTAATCATCTCATCCACTCTGTATTAAGAAAAAAAGGGGAATAAATTTATGTCCTGTGGTGGTGTGCAATTAGCATATATTTCTCACTGTATATTATTGTTCTGTTCTATGGTATGTTCTGTTATATGTGCCCTACCCCTCACCCCAGATGGTTTGTCCCTTCCCTTGTCCTCCCTTCCCATTGGCTGGAGCCCCTATAAGAACCAGGGGCCGGAAGTGGGAAGGGCTCTTTCCCTGGTTATCCCCCATAAGCTTGGACCCTCCAGGTGGCCTGTTGCCTCTGGAGAGAATAAACTTGTATTATATGTAACCAGGGAGAGCCGCCAGCACTTTCTTCGTCCTCCGTTTCCCTCAGCCATCCCCCAGGGAGTGCAGGGGATACACTTACCCTGGCAAGCCCTGGCAGGGGATGGCTACAATGTCCTACAGATTTAATCTATTCCTTAGTAATTACATATTCAGTAATATCTGTCCCATAATACAAACTAAAGCCTCTTAACAAATATTTAGTGAACAAGTGGATACAGAAGTAGAATCTAAGGAAAAGGTTTTCTGGTTGGTTGGGGTGGTTGATGTTCGGGGATTTTTATGTGTGTCTCTGTTTGCTTTTAAAACTGTTTGAGTAAAAACCCTAGTACAAACACAGGGGAAAGGAGAACATAGCAAAGCAAGCACTCAACCACACAAAAACTTACCAACATCCATGGCAGTTTCCATGAAGCTTTTCTGCCTTGAGGCAAATTCAGCCAACAATTTCTGTTGCCTTTCCCTAGCCTTCTGTCGTCTGAGTGAAAGAAAAAGGGAGAATAGTAAAAAAAAAAAAAAAAGTACATATAATGGAGCAAAAAAACCGCTTTATAGTGTCTATACACTAACTTCTTCCTCATTGTTTAACACAGTTCTAGATTTACAAATGGAAGACATTAGAGACTTATTCTTGTCTATCCTTCTATTTAAACTCTATTAGTGACCTGTACAAGACTATATGGCCAGCTACATAACTCTCTACAAATATATAATGCAGTGGGTGGAGGAATATTGACGGACGTAAAAAGCTAAAGAAAATAGATATTAATTTTCCTTACTTTGACAAGAGTTTACAAATAGAGGAAATGGGAGAGTGGAAGTGAGAAAACCGAACAGAACCCCTACACCACAGTTGCTCAGCAGATGGAACACGCCAAGACCACCAGGCCCTGTGGCTGTGGGGTTTACACACACCTCACCAGTGCAGCTGCAGGAGCTCTATCAGGGCTACGAGTTCTGTACACCAGCATTTACTATTAATTTCTTCCCCTGCCCAGAGTCAGGTAATTAAGACAGGATTTAAAAACATCACTTGGCATCTGATATGCTGATGGGCGAGTCCTCTTTAGTGTCCAGCACTGTCTGACTATCAGAGTCCTGGCACAGGAACAGGCACGAAGCAGCTCACAGACCATAATGTGTTATCCTGAGGTGGCCTCTTTATAAATCAAAGCTTCTAACTTGTTTTCTTAAAGACACCTGAAAGCCTCAAATATCTCTGCTCATTTATCCGTTATGCTGTACAGTCACCAGTTCTCAAAATATCTTCTATTTACAACAACACTAAGAGTCATTATTCTGAGGATCAGATCAGGGCATTCATTAAAGTTGGTTTTATTTATTTCTGCCTGGAAATTTCTCAATATACACCTTGACTAAAAGCACAGTGACTGTAAATAGATGCCTTTAATAAGACGACATAAACAAACACTGACAGATTCAGTACAGTTCAGTAGTTTTCCATGATGGCCCATGGGAGTACGACACTGCAATTGAAAAAATACTGCAAGCAGCTCAAGCTTCTAGTTCTGTCTTTCAGTTTCTATGGCAACAATTCATTGCCTCAGTGATGCTAAGTCTGTCATTATACATTGAAGGAACCAAAAAGGGTTATCATTTAATGGGCATGGTCTGCTCAGTCTGCACTGATACAAAACTGGATTGGGGGAAAATTAAACCAAAACAATAAAAAAAGTAAAAATTGCAGCCTGACTACAAGAACACTGTCAGTCCATGAATTCAGTCATTTTAGTTATCATGCTCTTCATAAACAAACTTCATGGGTCCATCAATACCATTATAAATTTGGGAAGAAAATAATAATCACTCAGAACAACAAAGAATGGAAAACATTAATTTTCATCACTATGTTAGCCCCCAAACTTAATTGAAAACTTAAAGTGACTCCAGCAGATCCTCAAAAATAGCACATTCTTTACAGGGGGAAAGAATGAACTTGCCCTTTTCTATACGAAAAGTTACTTGTTTCATCAATTCCTGTGCTCCTCCTGTACATAAATTTATCACTATTGAGGACCACAATACCGATTAGGCATCCAAGATGTAGCTGTGTTTTATCTTAAGCAGCCATTCATTCTTTCTCTGATAGACAATTTTACACCCTAAACCTTAACTATTTCTCTCATTTACTGAACAATTACAAGGGATGTTGAAAATTAAACTATTAACCCTAGCAAGAAAAAAATAATTTTACTTTGTAAAGTGTGCAAAATAAATGCACTAAATCTATTTTTTTTGTTATGTGTAATTTTCAAGTAGAGTGTAGGTCTTGTACATATCCAAAAGAATTTAATGAAAAATTTATTTTTCAAACAAATACAAATAGCATAAATAAAGGTAATCCAGAAACCAACTAGTCGGATGACTGCATGTTTCCACACACATTTCTAGATCCATAATCATAGTCTGGTTACATAAACCATACAAAATACTGCATGAACAAGCCCTCAATTGTCTTGTCCATTCCAGCCTGTGCTCTGTCTCTGCTTTAGCTAATGTGATAAGTATTCTCACCTGCACTTCCCACTTTCTATGCCCCAACCTTCCAACACTACCCACCATCCTCTCGCTTCAAATACCATGTTCCAGACTTCTGCACTGACCAGTTGCAACTCTCTTCCCACTGCCCCACTTCAGACAACTTGTCTTTCCAGCTGACTCCACTACATCCCCCAAACAGCAATCTGTCTTACTCATGCTCTCCAAACATTTGCATTCCTGTTTCACATTCTCCTTCTCCCACCAACTCTCAAGACCCCATTCTTCCTCATTGAGATTTTCACTAATTTTTTTTTTTCATTTGCTACTTTTCTCAGAGTATTTTTTCCTGACAATCCAGTTCTTCGGTAACATCTCAGCTTCCCAGCTTGAGTCTTCTCACACCAAGTATTCACTTGACCTGGCATCTCCCCTCTGCTCACCAGTACATGAAGATAAGGCATACCATTTCTCTTTCCAGCCCCAGTTTCAACACTGCTCCTGCCAGTCCTACCTTTCTAATTCTCAGCTCTGGTTGCTAGTTGCTGTCCTCCAGGCATTTGAATTGCTTACTCCTATGCATAGGACTCTCATGTTAATACAAGATTTGCTGAAAACAGAAGAGAAGCAGGCTCTCTGCATTCAGTTTCAATACTGCTACCATTCTGGGGGCTCTCAGGACTCATCATGCCCCAACCTCAATATCAAAACTGCCCAAGCTTTTTTCCAAAAACATTTTAGCCCAAGACAGACATCTGGCCTGCAGGTTTTAAGCCACATAATAAGAAAATATGAACTCAATTTTTAAAAAAACTAAGAATTATAAAAAAATTAAAAGCATTCTTTTAAAATTGAATAGGTCAGACAACCAAAAAAAGGTAGAATTACCAAACCCATACAGAGTAAACAAAACCCAAAACAATTATGTGTGCATGTGAAAGGACAGACAAGACAAATAAAAATCCTAACTCATCTTAAGGTTAAGCCACAAAAAACTAACACAATATTGATTTTACACCTCTGTATATGAGTGATACATATGGTAACATGAAGGGTGAGTGTATAGACCACATAAAATTATTATGAAAGTTTTCTAATTCACAGACCTAAGGTACAAGGTGCAGATTTCACCCCAGTGCCCATGTAAATCATGTATATTCAAAATGGATAAAGGGAACTGTAAAATTAAGACTTACTGTTTTAATATGTAATTCATGCAAAAACCTAAAGACAGATCAATCAATAGATGCACAACATACACTGTCCTTCTACTGCCCCTTTACTTTGTTATTAATGTTACCTTTCTTCCTTATCCAAAGTTTTCTTCTCCGCAGAACTAATCTTTTTTGGCGGCACGGGAGGTGTCACCTTCCTGCATATCTCTTCAATTATACGTTTATTCAATCTGCTCTGTACAGCAGCCTTCAATAAAATTCTTTCTACCGCTGTCATTCCATCACCGTGAGAGTATCTTGGAATTTCTGGGTGGATTAAAACATCCACATCATCCAACCACGGAGGATAGTAAGAGTTTTGTTTTCCTGAGAGTTTGTGATGCAATTTAATCAGCAGGGACAGTATGCTTTCCTTGACTTCTAGAATGGCTGTGGTCAGCTGTGGAGTTGCACCAGGTGCCGACCACTTCATTGATGTTTTGGGCCGAACCACCTGATTTGCCTCACTCGTGTTCCGGTTGATGATCTCCTGAAATTTCTTTCGACGTTCTGCGACCAAACTGAACACCTGAGCTGTCCCCGAGTTCTTGAGGAAAAAACCAAAAACAATTAATTTGCAAAAATACAAGTATAAACAACATGTATTTATAAAACCTTAGCAAGTATTTTAAGCTAGGAGGAAAAATATGAAACAAAGATTCTACTCCCCTCCCCAAAGGTATTGAAAATTAGGAGAGCAAAATAGCTTGCACATCATATTTTTATACAAGTCTGTTACATGCAGCTGCATAAAAAGCCAAGTACAAAATGAAAATACCCATACCAAAGCAGCTAACAACTGGTTTTGTTCTAGTCTAACTTACAATTCTGTTCTCCAAGTAATATTTCCTTAGTTTTTCTAGAATAGTAATAATTTCAGTATCTGTATGCCATGTAAACATCTTTATTCAGGTCTGCTGAATACTGTTGCATAATACAACTCTTAATGCCACACAGGTAAACATGGGTAAGTCCACACATCCCCAAGGGGATTGTCTATTTTGTGTGCATTTATTAGCTGAGATCCAGAAGCCATATACCCATAGTGGCAAGCAGAACTTGCTATTCAGGGAACATGAGCACAGGAGTGCAGCTACATAAGTGACAGAGCCCATTCAGACCTCTCCATCTTATACTACTCTTGCTTTCAGTACCAAATTAAGGATAGTGAATCCACAGAAGAAAAAAAATTTCTTGAATGTTTTGAACGTGAAATTCAGAAATCAAATATAAAAATGGGATTCTGACAATTGACTCACCTACCTTCTTTATGTTTTAATCCATTTCATGCCAGCTCCCTAATTTAGATTTTGTCTATTTTTCTGACATTAACATGCAAAAGAAAGATACAATGTATTTCACTACATCTGGCATACAATCAGTCCTGACAATCTGACTATAAATCTTTACATATTCATTTGTTTCCACAGCAACAAAGCGCTACTGATCATTTCAAATGCACCTTCAATGTAAGGTTAAGCCTGACTAGATTCAAGAAAGCTAAGACTATTTTACATTATTGAATGTTAGTAATAACTCTGCAAGACAAAACAGGCCTAAACACAAAGCTCAAGCAGTAAGCTATCAATGACATTTTGTATTTGATAGAAAGCCTTTATTTCAAAATATGTATTAAAAACATAAGGATGTTTTGTTGCTTAAAAGTCTACTACCTAAGACCACCACGAAGAACATGAAAGAACATGAGTTCTTGCAATATGAATTTAAAGGAAATTCAGGAAAATTAGAAGATTCCACCGACTGTTAAGATGAGCACAATTAAAGCCACATTGCTAGTTAATGCTTAGGAGAACAAGCTGCACACAGATCTACCTCTCTCTGGAGGCTCTTCCGCCTTGAACTCTGGTAGATTGAGGACAAAAAAAGTCATTAAATATATCATTTGGAAAGAGGTATCATTTGAAATAACTTCTATTTCTGCCATCAGTACATGTAGTAAAAATTACTGAAGGAAAAAGAGTATCCTACAAAATTGATAAAAACAGTAACAAAAATCCTAACAAAAAAGCCAAAAGAGGCAACAACAAACTAATCCAGGGAAAAAAACTTACTTGTGATGAAGCTAAACCATCAGAACTTGTACTTGCAGGTGGCTCCCTCTTCACCTCTGGAGCAGTTTCTGGTACTCTTACTCGGACATAGTTAATGAAGTGACGCATGTTAGAAACCAAGTTACTACCTGGAAACCAACTATCATGGCAACGTTCTTGTCCACCTGAAGATTCCTAAAATAATGAAAAAAACCTTAGCATACTTTCTCTTGTGTATTAGAATAATTTGTGTTGCTTTTATAACTGTATTAAGGAGGCTACCATCTCTCCATGAAGTGGGAACAGTATGTTGAACATTAAGTACCTCAGCAAAGCTAATATACTGAAAAATACTAAAAATTATGATGACTGATGACACATAATTTTAAATACTTGATTGGAATATAATAGTGTTAGCTAGCAGAAGTAAAAGAAGCCATGCAGAGTAATCCAAGTATAAGCTCTTTTGTAGAAGATTAATACAAAAAATCAGAACTACACAGAAGTCAACCTCTGAAAAAAAAAGTGGCATATCCTTAGTAAAAGGATAAAAGCAACATTAAACAGTTAGAAAAATTATCAAAGTCAGACAACGTACAGGAATCTGAAACCACAAACATGACTCTTTGTATTCAAATTTTCACCAAAACTAGAGTTAAAATTCTGGCTAATTCACACAAGATACAGATCTTTAGCAATAAAGGTTTCAGTTGAAAATCTAGAAATTTAAGTTATTGTAATACTCAATTATTTTAATTTTTTTCGTACACAATTTCAAGTACTAATTTACAGTTATAACCATCTAGTCAATCTGTGTTGTCAGGTCATATATGCAGAAACTGTTAAAAATGTAACATGATACCACATTCTTCTTCACAAAAATATGCCTTTTTTGTTTTAGTTTTTCTCTATATAAGTAAATAAAGATATTTTATTCTAACTCCTATGGTAAAATCTATTTTTAAAGAATAAGGAATCATTAGACAATACCTTTATACTGTAATGAAAAAGACAGTATTTATTTTTACCTCTTCATCTGATTCTTGTTCTGGAGAATTTTCCAACCCCAGCTCGATCAAATACAATACCATGCAAAGCACGTGCTCTGATAAATTCTGATGATCCATTAATATCTAGGAAAAAAAACAGACATTCACAACTTAGAAAATTAAGGCTTTAATACATCTAAATTCAAAAAAGTGTTCTAGATAATTAATTTTGAACTATTCAGTTATTTTGTTGTGGGTTTTTTTTCCAGTTGATTAAAAATTGTTTTGACATTTAGGAAAAAACTAATCTTAAAAGGAAAATCACCATAAAAGCAAAATTTATTTTTACATCATTCCAGTCAAGCAAACTTGTAAGTTATTACTACCTGAGCTAGTAATATTCAAGCTGAGATTTACTTTCAGACCCAGGTAAATTTACTTTCTGGCAGGTAAAGCTGCACAGATACCACTACTGTCAACTACATGCCTTCCCTCCCTTTTTCAAGTGATCAATCACCACAAGGCCTCATAAGGCCCTAGTCTTGCAAGCAATGCCTAAATAATGGGGAACACCTGAAGGGTTAACATGAACTCAGTTCATAGCCACCTTCACATAATCCATTTTAGTTACAAATAATAAATGATCTTTTATTTATATTTAAATTAATACATCCCCATATCTTTCTTCTAACACAGCTTTTAATGCATTGAGAGGAAGAACCAGTGTTTCTGAAATTAAACACCAGGACAACTTTCCTCTTGAGAATATTCTGATTTAAAGGAAAGAAAAAAGGCAAAAACCTGCAATTTACCAAAATGTGGATGAGAAAAGGTTTAAGATTTCATCGTTGATAGCCTACTATACAAATTAATATTTTTAGAGTTTAGCCTAGTAAAGTTTTAAATATGACTTGGTTTTTAATGGGACGAATTTCCTAAGCAGATAAAACCATTAGAAACAGCAGAAAGTTCTTAAAAATATGTTGTTTTACAATAGCTTTTCTAAAAAATGCTTGAGCAACTAATTTAATCAAATCCAACCAAATCTGAGATTATAGATGTTATTTAATTAAAAAGGGGACTCAGTATTATGTTAATATGAAAAGCATGTGCAATTGTACCAGTCAGATCAAGTCATGCAGACCAATACTTCTGAAAAGTAAAATCATCAAATGTAGTTTATTGTTCTTCACAAATTGGCAAAAGTTCACAAATACATCAGACATCATTCAAGCCAACCCACAGGATCAATCACAATGTATTTTGTCCCATTCATAAGTAGGTAGGGAAGTATTTGGCATTCCAGCTAAAACAACAACCCAGAAATCTTAAGATTCTCGAGAATTAAATCCTTGAAGATTCTTAATGGAATAAGAGAAAAAGCAGCAAAATAAAAAAGGAATGATCAAAACAGTAAAAGATGATACATTCCTTCCCTCCATTCTCCATTTTTGTTTCACATCAAAATATAATTTCATCTTCTACATAATCCCAAGCTCTCCTTTCCTTCTCCAGCCTTCCTGTATTTCAACATACATTTTCTATTCAAGAGAAGCTTAACAGGGAAATAAAATA
>WEIV01019353.1:63605-75086 GCA_013390005.1 Calyptomena viridis | reverse complement strand
AATCCTGTGTTGAGTCCAATATAGATGACAAACAGGTCAGGGGAAAAAGCTTGTCATTTCTGCACGGTACGTATTGTAGAATTATAGAACAATATTCTATAACCAGTTCAGCCTGAATTTTGTTCTAGACCCTCACTACTGACTGTGAAAAATGTTACAGGACACTAGTATGGTTAAACAATATAAAATAAAGAAGCATGGTCTCTTTAGCAACCAAAACGTGGAGNAAACACAAAAACCAAATAGACCCTGATTAAGTGTCTTACCATCAAGTATGTTGCAAGAGGACACTCATTACCATACCTTTAGGTGTATACATTCCTTGTTGCATGGAACCTCCAGGTTCAAAAACAGGAGCTTTAAAGTCAGCAACAGCTGACAAGACTGATTCAAAGCTTAAACTTCCTGGAATAATACCACTTTTAGGATTGGGGTTTTCTGGAATGTAATGTCTGTGTTAAGGAAAGCAAAGTTAACTTAGATGCAGATCAGTCATTTTACTCCACTCTAGACATTTCCAGTTACTCATTTCACACCACTTTTCAGCAGTGCTCTGTACTTACCACAAGAGGTCTGTAGGCTCCAGCTGCTAGGAACTGTAACTATTACTGAAGAGAATCAAAGCCTCCTAGCTAGGACAGTAAACTTTTTCAAGCAAGACAATTGCTATATGCTTGGCTCAAGACATCAAGTATCTAATGAGAAATAAAATCTGGTAGCTGTAGTGTATATGAAGTTTTTGCACTTGCCCGTATTTATAAACATTTTGTCTCTCTTCATAGGAAGAATATTTTGCATTTACAGCCAAGTGCAGAAAAAGCAAGTAAATAGCTCAGGATCCATGAACGCATTAAGTAATTCTGCATGTTGGATTGGATAGATCTCATTTTTGGTAGCAATATTTCATTGTCCTACTGACACTACCCCTAAACACAAGCAGCACTTACAAATAAGTAAACTTCTGCTTAGTGATAAGTGATTGTTTGGATAAATGATTCACTTATTTTACATAGTTAAGTGATTCACTTAAGTTAATTGTTCTAAGTGATCATTTATTTTATGTACCTAAATGTTTGAGTTACTCTAGATCATATCATAACAATTCTCATCATAAATTTGTAACTCTTGATCTCCTCCTTTCCTACCTTATTATTCCTAATATTTTGCTGAATGCCTATCCCTGGATTGTAAGCTGTTTTATGCACTCACAACAAACTATTTAACTTGCCTACACAGCCTAAGACATTGAGAGCAGTAAAACCTGCACATCTGTATTCAGCTGTCTGGGGACATGAACTGTCAGTAATGCTGCACAGAAAGAGTTCCTAAAGTTTGCTATTCTTTGCCCCATAACACATGCACCTCACTCCAATGTCAAAGCAACATGCAGGAATGCTATTATTTGCATTTTCAGCTATTGATAGCAAAAGCAAATGTAGTGTAGGCTGGCTTCTTTTTACACTGGCATAAAATTAGCAGTAATCAAAGGCTCAAACCCAAATAAAGGTGACACTTGGGTAAACTTTATAGAACGTTGTTGGAAAACAGTCTTCTTACCTCACACCTAAAGATATTTGTGTTAAAAAACATAATAAAAAGAGTAGTACAGCATTTTGCTTTAAAACTAATTTAAACTATTATGAATTATTGCATATTTTGTAAGAAAAAACAAAATTGGAGCAAATGCCTTTGCTAACAAGTATATGCAAACACACTTTTACACAATTTGTTTTAATTATGTAAGCTAAAAACATGTCACTCAAGCTTCAAAATCCTACTCAGACATTTGTCATTCTCATTCATGCACGTTAGTTAACATATTCCAAGGATATGAGATCCAGTAATGAACTGTGTGTCCTGTCATTCATACAGAGCTGGGCTACCATCTCTGCTCTGAGGATCTCATCATCTGTCATTCCTAGAAAAATAAAATTTAAAAAGCCATTAAAACAGCACGATTTTAAAACACACTTAGTCTTCATTTGACATTAAAAGCATGTCAAACTTGATACAAACTAATATTAAGTAATGATACAGTGCTATAAAAATACAGGAAAAATTCTATGAAAGAATCTCAGAAAAGACATGTACAAACTAAAACTGCTGTCTTTCTGGAAAAGACAGAGAATCTTTATGTGATCACCTACACAAATCACTCACTTCTATTAAAGTTATTTTCCTCCATTATATTATATCTATTTCTAATTCACAAGAGATTAAAATTAAGTAACTGGCAAAGAAGAAACGAACTGTTGAACACTAAGTTACTATATGGTTGACCAGCTTTAAGGCAGCTACTATATGCTGAATATAAATGAACATGTTTTAATGTTATTAACATACAAGTATTCCTAAAGCAATGACTCTTACCTAAATGTAAACGAAGACTTAACAGCAGGACCAAAAATGTTAAGGCTCCTTCCAGCATGGACCTTTCGTGCTCGGAGTCAAGAACTGTGTTTTGATGCTGTGATGCCATCGTTAATAGATCTACCACCTTAAATCTACACAGCAAACAGTAAAGTCAGAAACATCATTCTCCCCCATTAAAACACCAGTGTGAAATGTACTAATAAACTCAAGATTGTATTCATTTAGGCTGTTGTGAATGCTAAGTAAAATATATGTAAACGACCACACACGAAAACAAAACACTTTTACATTCGGATTTTTATTTAGCTATCTATGGAATGTGCTATAGTGATACTCACTCCACATGAAAACACTGTACATTTATGAACATAGAAAGGCTAATGCAGATTAATCTGTTTTCAAACTCTGATTTTTCTTCTAGAAAAGCAGACATCCTTTCTTACCTCTTACTATTGCAGCTCTATTTATCTACTTCCTCAGGCTAGAATATCCTAACACATGAACATCTGTAAAACTTAAAAACCCCTAAAGATGCTCAGAAAACAAATGTCTGAAGCTTTGTTACTGCACTGTAAATCAAAAGCCAATCCTGTTTAAAATCAAGAGATATCTTTCCATAGAAACCTAAGTTAAGTGTTAATTTTGGCTAGGCAGAGTTGTACCACTAAAGATGTGTATCAGATATGCACTTTTTCCATCACGTGGTATAAATTAGTGAACAGGTAGCACAACATTGAACAAGACCATTCTCCTTTTAACCCTACCTTTCAAAAACCGATGAAATAAAATAATCTGGGTCCAGCCTAGAGGCACAGACCTGTAGAAAGAGAATAAATAAATTTTATTCAATTAATTTAATTCAATAGCTTGTTGGTAAACAATATTAGCTTGGCTTCTCAGGAAATATAACTTACTTGCAGCAGATAAATGTCAGGATCAATCATTGAATTGCAGAAATGAGACTGCACATAAGTCATGGCCTGTCCTTTAATTTGTAGACCATTTCTAACCCACATGTTGCTGTGAATTTCAGAAAGACTTGCCTGTTTAGGGAAAATAAAATAAAAAGTTACAAACATTTCAGGGATAGTCAGCTACTCAGTTCAATGTTAGCAGATCACCAATATATTATTATAGAAACATAGAAAACATAGGAAGGTTTGGGCTGGAAGGGACCTTAGAGATTATTTAGCTCCAATCCCCCTGCCACTGGCAAGGGCACCTTCTACTAGACCAGGTTGGTCAAAGCCCCATCCAACCTGACCTTGAACACTTCCAGGGATGAGGAAGCCACAACTTCTCTGGGCAACCTGTTCCAGTGTCTCACCATCTTCACAGTAAAAATGTCTTTGTGATACCTGATCTAAATTACTCTTTTTCAGTTTAAAGCCATTCCCCCCCCTTGACCTGTCTCTACATGTCCTTGTAAAAGTCCCTCTGTGGCTTTCCTGTAAAATCACATTTGGGTTGGAAGGGATCTTTAAATGCCACCTTGTCCAACACCCCTGCAATGTGCAGAGACATCTTCAATTAGGTCAGGTTGCTCAGAGCTCCATCCAATCTAACCTTGAATGTTCCCACGGATGGGGCATCTACCATCTCCGCAGGCAACCTGTTGCAGTGTTTTATCACCCTTTATTTGTAAAAAACATCTTATATCTAATCTAAATAGATCTTCCTTTAGTTTAAATCCATTACTCCTTGTTCTGTTGCAACAGGCCCTGCTAAAAGTTTGTCCCCAGCTTTCTTGTAGATCCCTTTAGAAGGCTGCTCTAAAGTCTGCTTGGAGCCTTCTCTTCTCCAGATTGAACAATGCCAACTCTCTTTGTCTTCAAAAGAGAGGTGCTTCAGTCCTCTCACCATTACACATATACATGCATACACACTACACCTTTACATACTTTTTAATACTAATTTACTTCTCCTGGAGAGTGAGACATGGAAATGAACTTTTGCAAGTTTATGAAACAGATACCATACTTTCATGGGACAATGATATATGAATATGACATACTTCAGGCAATGAAAGTGACCAAAGCCAAATGGAGTGACTTATGTATGCAATTATTTATCAAAATCTTGAAAAGTACTTAAAAAATGAAGGTATCTTGGTTAGAAAGAGGTTAGATCTAAAAGCAGTGGTTACAAATACTGTTCACTGACACTTACATCAAAATAAATCCAAATTTGTAAATTAAAAACACGTTGCAGGGTGCATCCATTCTTGAACTCACCCTCAAATTTAAAATACAAAATTTTTCAGATTTGGGTTTCTTCTCAAATTGCACTCCATTCTATTCACATTTCAATTCTTATCTTTTCAAAGACCTGGTTCTTCCTACACTTTTGGAAGTGCTACAGTGAATATTATTATTATGCATTTCTCAGACTATGATAACTAATGCTGCATTTTGGAAATAGGAATTAAAAAAAAAAGTTTATCCTATACTGAGTATATACTAGTTATTATTGTAACATATAGCTTATTTTGATATTCCACAATTAAGACATACTTCCCATTGCTAAATATACTTAAATGACAGAGGTTAAAAGAATCAGAGAGCAACTATTTTTCATGTGTGCATCTCTATATCTGCAAAGTCAGAAGTCTGCCCATACCTGAATCTGAAGCGGGTGAATCATTAGTTTCATCAGCATCTCCTGATCTGGCAAGATAGTATCCAGATCTAGTTCTTGGCATTTAACAGCCTGGAAACAAAAGCAAGTACACACTGTACTGACTGATGGCTTCCAACAGGGAATTTCCATCTGTGTGACACAACATGTGCTTACCTTACTTAAAAACATGGCAAAGTAACGGTGCAGCGGCAAATGAAAAGTAACTTGGTTAGGAGCTGGCTGAAAGTAAAAGAAAGGTATTTCAATATAATATATTGAAATAACAAACACCTAAAAACGTCTGTCACAACCACCAAGAAGAGTATCTTGGCATGTCTTCATTTGATGGACTTACTTTCCACTAATCTGGTATTACTTCACTCCCCTGCCTTTCTGATTATTCAAGTTTGTTAGACAGCTGTAGTTAATACCTTACTAAGTCCCCAGTAGCTAAGGGCACTCTGAGTTGATTGAGAGTATTGCCTGCTAAGTGCCAAAGCTGCTCCTCACTACCACAGCAGAAGAGGACTTCTGTTTTGACAGTGCTTCAGCTCTTCATTCAGCACAACAGCACAGTATCAATAGCATTGCTTTTAAAGCTCACACAGCTTAAACTTGCACCAGTATATCTAAGTCACCAAGACTCTAGAAATAAAGGATGCCAACACATAACATTGCAACAATTAAGTACAAACACTAATTTAAGCGAGGCAATCCTTTTTTGATCACTACCTTGATCAATGACTTCATTTAAGGGGACTGTAGAGGGAAGGGAGTGTATCACCTTTGAAATTTAATCACAGTACTTGGCTTTAATTCACTAAAGAAATTTACCTCATCTACAAAGTTGATAGCATCAAACCAGTCCTGAAGTGCTTCAAGGCAGTATCTGACAACATTTCGTGTGTATTCCTGTGTTTCCTGCAGTTAAGAGAAACCAGCACACTATATGAACCAAAACAGTTTTAACTAAGTGTCATTGTTTTCCTACTACAAATAAATATGATTATTTCAAGAAAATTTTTACAGAAACATTAATGTTGGGAAAGACCTCCAAGATCATTGAGTACAACCTTTGACAGAATAACACCTTGTCAACCAAACCATAGCACTAAGTGCCAGGTCCAGTTATTTCTTGACCGCTTCAAGGGATGGTGATTCTACCACCTCCCAGGGCAGCCCACTCCAATAATTAACCATCCTTCCATAAAGAAATTCTTCCTAATGTGCAACCTGAATCTCTCCTGAAGCACTTACTACAACCTCCTTTCAGGCAGCTCTAGAGCAATAAGGTCTCCCCTGAGTCTCCTTTTCTCCAGGCTAAACAACCCCAGCTCCCTCAGCTGCTCCTCATAGGACATGCACTCAAGACTCTTCACCAGCTTCATTGTCCTTCTCTGGACTCACTCCAACACCTCTGAATGTCTTTCCTGTAATGAAGGGCCCAGAACTGGACACAGGATTCAAGGTGCTGCTTCACCAGTGCTGAGTACAGGGGAAGAATCACTTCCCTCATCCTGCTGGCCACACTATTCTGGACACAGGCCAAGATGCCATTGGCCTTCTTGGACGCCTGGGCACACTGCTGGCTCATGTTCCAACTGTCCATCAGGTCCTCTTCCTCCAGGCAGCTTTCCAGCACTCTGCCCCCACTCTGTAGTGCTGCCTGGAGTTGTTGTGACCCAAGTGTAGGACCCAGCACTTCACCCTACCAAACCTCATACTGCTGGCCTCGGCCAGATCCCTCTGCAGAGCCTTCCTGCTCTCCAGCAGAGTAACACTCACCCACACGGGACTCAGAGTCGTCTGTGAACTGACTGAGCACTCAATCCCCTCTTCCAGATCATCAATAAAGATATTAAACAGAACTGACCTCAATACTGAGCCTTGGGGAACCCCACTGGTGACCAGCCACCAATGTAATTTGAGCCCTCCTCACATGGAAATTAGTGTTAGGATGGTTGCACTGTTACTCTGAAAGATGATCGCTTCAATGGTGAGAATTAAGGCACCTTCAGAAGGGACAGCTGGTCCTAGTGACATTTAATTTACCCATATATTTTTACCCAAAATTCAGAGCTGTAAGCATAAAAAAAAGTCTTCCTATGCAACGAAAAGGAATGGCTACTGTCCTGTAAATTTTACCTACTAACAGGTCCTTACAGTTTGCTAACACAAAGCACCCAAAATGCTACAATACTCCAACACTGCATAGATTTTAACAGTAAGCAAACCTTGTTATGACTGTACTGTATGATGTAACTATATACGATGATACTATATTTTAGGTTAAATCATGTATTTCGAGACTAGAGCTGTACATTGTCCTCCAGGAGTGCAGCAGTGATGTGCAAAAAGGGAAGGCAGAAGGGGAGCTAAACTAAATTTCTCTGTGATCAGCAGAGCTTGCAAAGCTTCATTTCTTAACAGACTTTTCCTTTCATCCTCCCTTCCCCCTAAACGCAGACTCCAGATTTGCCTCACATTCTGAGGGTATCTATGACACACCTCTCATGCAAAAGCCAGCAGTGCTTAGACCAACCAGAAGCTGTGCAAATGTGCAAATGCTGACTGACTCAGTCAGACAGCTTTTCTCATCAGGGAAACACAGCCATGCTCCCATGCTGTTGCTCCACCCTCTACAGGGACCTGGCTCTGCAAGATTTCCCTATCCTGTGAGACGTAAGCTGGAATCTCTTCCCATACATTGGGTTTCACTAAATACGTATGGCAATTAAGCTATGAAGTTTCTAGAACATTTTCAGATTTTTTGAGAACAACCATATGGCTGAAGACATGACTGACAAAACAACAGGCAGAGCAAGGAATCTTACAGGTCTTGGAAAAAAAGGTAGACCATCCCATCCTGAAGAAAAAAGAAAGGCATACTCAAAAAAACCCAGAAGTTGTAATTCAGTTCTCAAAAACTAATGTAGACTCATAAATTGATACACAGACAAAGACAGTATAACCCAAGTCTTTTCAAACACAAAACAGACAGACCTTTTAAGTTTGAGAATTCTAGAATAAGTAACGAATTAAGCCAAGAATTATGACAGAGAAACCTTAGCCTTACCCTAACTTTGCAGTGTGACAGAAGACCCCACATTGGCTGGGCACAGGCTTCCAGCTCAGCAGCAAAGGCAGCATAGTATGTCTGTGATTCAAACTCCACGTGCTCATTTAATTCTCGTTTATTTAAATTCATACCTTTAAAGATTTAAGCAGAGTTATACAACCCAATATTTAACTAGGGCTAAAGAGAATGCAGTATTTTTAATGTTATGCATTTACACACTTATAAAGATAAAAAATCCTATACCAAGTGTAGGAATCTATTTTATCTAGCAGCAGAGTAATTGATAAACATGAGAACATGCAGTAAAGTTTCAACAGAAATAAACCAGAACAGAATAGCTCTAGACTGGCTAGTAACTCCAGTCCTTGCTGTTCAGGTGTCATTAACTTTGCCTTTGAATGTCACTTAGCCAGTGAAAATATGAAGATGCTGGTCCTCTTTCTAAGGAGAATATTTATCATTATTGAGAAGCTCACCATTTTTGAATATTTCTTTTAAATATTAAAAAAATTTCTCCACAGCAACACTTAGAAGAAGCCTCAGATTTATCAGATCAATTTCCCCAATACTGAAATTTAGAACTTCACACCACCCTAATTCTAAAACAAGTTATGATCTGTACTTCAAGTACAGCCTCAGAATTGTTGCACAATGAATCTCAGTTGACTAAGTCTGATGTGATTGTCTTGTGTGAAATAGCTGAAGAGCAAAGACCCATCAGATAATTTAATCTGTTTTCGAGAATATACTGTTCTTTTCCAGAAATACAAACTTGTAAGAATACTAATAAATTAAATATTTACATATAGGATTGTAAGGACTTTGCTACTGTGAACATTAAGCTGTCTTAACATCCTTGTATTAGTAGTGATTATAAATGTCACATACCTTGAAAAAATGATACAAAATTCATCCATGTTACCAGAAGACCATGATCTTCCAAAAATTTCTTCGCCACACTTTGGTGTGAAAGTATGTTTATAAAATCACTAACCAGGGGCCAGTAAGTATTATTCTTCAGTAGTGCTTCCCCACAATTCACCACAACATGTAAACTATTTTCTTCATCTAGATTTACAAAAGGAAAAAACAAAACAAAGGAAGAAGAAAACGTATTTTTTTCTTCTTGTTGTAACCTACAAAAAAGTTACAAAATAATGCAAAAATAACAATTATGATGTAACGTAATGCTGTGTTCAGACACACACAGAGAACTGCAGAAAAGAAGAATGGTTATGTGGTACCTGAGGCTGTTTTTTCATCATGGACTTACCAACATAGATCCCACTCAGTAGGAGCCACTCATACTTTGAACAGTACTGCAACCTTTGAAAAGCAGTGCATTCATAAAGCCATCACAGTTATGACTCTGAATACTCTGAGGAAGTATAAAAACACCAAACAATACAATTCCTATTACAAACACCTGAAATCTATTTTGAATTTGACATATTCCTAGGGAGCAAGCTACCTTAGAGCAGTCAAAAAGAAATCTGGTGATCAAAACCTACATTGGTATGTTGAATCTGAGAAGAGCAGAGAAAAGCATTTCCACTCTGAATTTGGGACAGAGGGGTTTTATGCAGCCTGCCATGATTAGGGCATAAGAAGGAGAAGGATAAGAAATCGAGGGTGGAGGAAGGGGTTGTCTCCCCTCTCACTCCAAGAATCAAAGAACTACATCATCTACAGCTATGAAATAAATATCATTATTTGCTTTTTGTATGAGGGACCTCTAGAAAGATGAGAAGGGGAACAGAATTGGTTCCAAATTCACAATCCAAGGGAAACAACTTCCAGCACCAATCTGTCAGTTGCTATTCTATTTCAAAAGAAAGAAGAACAGAAGAAAGAAAATCTTGCATCGGATGACCTGCCTTGGGATGGCTCTTTTCCAGTAAAAATGCACTGAAGGACCCCTGTAATTACCCTTTACACAGTGAAAGGCTCACAAGGAGCACTGCACAGCTGAAGAGCCATTGTTGTTAAGAGACTCAGGTCTCTGGTTGATGAGGTACATAGGTATGTAGAGTTTATGTGCCTTTGGCCTATCCAAGAACAGGGAGACATCTCTGCCTGAACCTGCTGAAGGACTTGGCAAAAAGTTACATGGGTTACATGTTGCTGATCCTCTGTCCCAGTATAGATTAGACAAATACAAAGTTACTTCAAATGGACAGTGGCATTGCCTCTTACCCAGAGTACACCACAAGCCAGGGTTAATGTAGTCATTTAAAGATGTTGGTTTTTCAAAGGACAAACCATTATCAAAACATTTTCCTTGGGGGTATAAATTCCTCTCCCATGAAAAGTTCAGTAGGAGGAATGCGCTGATAGGAAAAAAGTCTCTAAGAACTTAAAACATAAATCTTCCTAGGGAGCCAGTTTTATCATCTGCATCCATATCTCTTCTTGTGAGAGAGGGAAGGTGAACTAGTAACACTTACAAAGTTGGAATCAACACAACTTCTGGGTCAATTCTGTTTCACGAAACAGTTTGTCACAGCGCCCAGAAATACCCTTAGTAAACTGCATACTTTTAACAGATGTTGGCTGCTCAAAAACAATTAGCATCTGTGAGCAATGCAAACTAAACATGCTGTAGCAGATACAATTCCTGCTCCCTGCTCCACATTCTTGCTCCTTTCCAACATGCTTTTTACATCTATCCATTGGCTGGATCTGTAAACGTTGTCTCAGTCAGATACTAAACAATCCACTGTTTGCAGTGGTTGCACAAACTGAATTCTTCTCAATTTATCTCACCAGCACAGACTTTTAAAAGACTTCTCACTATTTCCAGCACCATAAAGGACAAGTTGAAATAAACACAACATACAAAGGCCACAGAACTGCTAAGGAAGGTCACTGAGAATGAGTGAGGAAAAGTACTTTATGATCTTTTTCTGTCAACTTACAGTATGTCCAGCCCCTCATACATAAAGCAGTCAGGAGGGAATGTTGTAAAAACACTGAAAAGCATCAGACATGTCCCAGTGGTAGACTTGGCAGTATTAGGTTTACTGTTGGACTCAATAACCAACCTAAAAGATCCTATGATTTTATGATGGTATCTTAGCTAAGAGAAATCACTGGTGCTGGGAAAAGGAAACAGTGGAAGATGTGCTCCAGGGCTAAGTCTTTTTTCACACATCTATCGCAAATATATCTGAAGTTATTTAACTTACCAGCTCCAGTTTACATCATTAATTACCAGGAAGCTTCTTCAGAGAATGCCTACTCACATTCACAGCCTTTTTCTGTTTGGCTGTAATTCTGACTCATTACAGAACATTACCACCACCAGCATCCCATACTGACCAACAAGTAACGTTTGCAAGAGGCTTAAAAGTAATTTTAAATTACATTCTACCAATATGGCACTGATTTAGCAAAAACCACTCGATACA
>WEIV01019353.1:48654-62861 GCA_013390005.1 Calyptomena viridis | reverse complement strand
GTTGCACAAACTGAATTCTTCTCAATTTATCTCACCAGCACAGACTTTTAAAAGACTTCTCACTATTTCCAGCACCATAAAGGACAACTTGAAATAAACACAACATACAAAGGCCACAGAACTGCTAAGGAAGGTCACTGAGAATGAGTGAGGAAAAGTACTTTATGATCTTTTTCTGTCAACTTACAGTATGTCCAGCCCCTCATACATAAAGCAGTCAGGAGGGAATGTTGTGAAAACACTGAAAAGCATCAGACATATTCCAGTGGTAGACTTTGCAGTATTAGGTTTACTGTTGGACTCAATAACCAACCTAAAAGATCCTATGATTTTATGATGGTATCTTAGCTAAGAGAAATCACTGGTGCTGGGAAAAGGAAACAGTGGAAGATGTGCTCCAGGGCTAAGTCTTTTTTCACACATCTATCGCAAATATATCTGAAGTTATTTAACTTACCAGCTCCAGTTTACATCATTAATTACCAGGAAGCTTCTTCAGAGAATGCCTACTCACATTCACAGCCTTTTTCTGTTTGGCTGTAATTCTGACTCATTACAGAACATTACCACCACCAGCATCCCATACTGACCAACAAGTAACGTTTGCAAGAGGCTTAAAAGTAATTTTAAATTACATTCTACCAATATGGCACTGATTTAGCAAAAACCACTCGATACACGAACTGCTAAATATTCAACATTTTTCATACTGTAAAGCAATCTATGCAGGGCAACAGGAAAATTTCTCATGTTGAAGTGCTGCTGAATGAGGGCACCCTTGAGAGCTGTATGAGTGAGGATTTCCCATTTTAGTACAGTTCTTCTGTTTTAGGCTGTACACAGAGCAGACTCTGAGACAAAGGATACTTCAAGCAACAAAAAATACAATTTCATACAGAAGCTGATGATACTTATTTAGCAGCAGCACTCAGTATGTCTAGAGAGTACTTTCAGATTTTAAACAGAATAAAGAGGGATGAGAGGCCTGCTGACTGTTAGAGACATAAAAACATGAATAACGGAATTCAGCAAGATTCATTGTATCACCATTTTCAGATAAGGACAGGTAAAACAAGGAGGGTAGAAACAGGATGGTTGTTTTCACTAAAAAAATTACACTATGTACACTAGAACAAATTCAAACTTCCACTCCGTCAAACAAAAGCTTGATCAAATTACTGTATTTACAAAGTATTAAATCATTCTCTTCTAATTATATCATTTTATTAAGGCGATCACAGGTGAGAAAAATTAAAACAATTTTTAAAACTCCAAATAGCTTGTGAAAGTACTTTGAAAATATTTTTTAAATTCNAAAAAAAAAAAAAATCAACCTACCTTGCAATTCACTTTTAATAAGGCAACTTTCCATCATGTACAACAGAACAGTGACCATAATATCCAGCAGCTGGCATTCTTCTGTTACTTGGCGTGCTAGTTCTTCATTGCTGAACAGCTGAACACTGATATGCACAATTCTATTAGACATTGTGTCTGATTCATGGCTTTTCTTCAGTGTTTTCATAATAAAAGCATAATGCTGAACAAAAGTTTTTGTAAAAGCAATCTGCAAATTATAAAGAAATTTTGATGTTAAAAAGCATCATACAAAAATGATAGCTTTCTCTCATTATAAAATAATCCTTTACAAAAGTACAATCAACACACCCTGGGAAACATCAATTGCTATGACAAACCAAAACTGATGGTGTAAGTATCCCATGCTTAGTTTCTACAGCGAGTCCACATGAAAAGACCTATTCATAGAGAGGGGTAACTTAAGCCTCTAATTTTATTACCTTTTCCCAAAATCTAAATCTTCTCCTTCTATACTTCCAACACTAAAAAAAACTGCCAGAAATGTTCAAACAATGAATATAAAGTCTCAGCATACCTGTGAAAGTAATAACAGTCCTAATAATTAATTTATCTTAAATTGTTACATCCTACAATAGGGAATAATGTTCTAAAACAATAGACTATGAACAATGAGTTTAGTAGTGTCTAATAAAGCTGCCTTCACTTAGCACTTGCACTCATCTACCCATGGAGTAAGGTTTACATTCATCTGTCAAGGAAGACATTTCAACACCGAATTTCATTTCTGCTATCATAATATCCTATAGTTTTTAATAAACTTTTAGTGCTTTCCCCACAATGATTAATTAGCAAGTTTTGCTATTCTTCACACAACAGTTTGGGTTTTTTTGTAAACCAGATCATATTTAAACATATCCATACATATCCATATAAATCTTAGAATGGTTTTGCATCCAGCTCCATTAGCCTCAAATTGCATTGTAAACCAACCTTTTGCACTGCATGTACATGTGGCCATATCTGCCAGCTTTGAAATCACTTCTCACTTAGTACTTTAGGTTCTGAATTAACACCATCTGGACTTTACTTGGCTTGTAAGAAGACAAGCTGTGTGGTGATAAAAATGTTCAGATCAAAGTCTAAAAAACCCTTGCCTATTTCTTCTGAAGTATTAACCTTTCATAAGCATAGAATTAGAAATTTTAAAACCACACTCAGACAGCTAAGTTTTCACCAAACCACACAGATCATTATTTTACCTGCCTTAGACTCAGTGCTCCCATATTTTCACTAGGTTTTTCTCATTTAGAAAATACTTTCAAAAATATGACATAATGCTGCTGTTGAGCCTAGAAACTGCTTCTTCCAGCAAATGCCTTCAAAAATAAAGTTGGTCATGCAAAAACATGGACTAGGGTGGGGATGGGGATGTCACTGCAGGAAACGTCGCATGACTACTTAACATTGCTTCCTTCACCTGGTCCACAGTGATGGAAACCTGTGTAATGATTCAAAGTGTGTTCTTCATACAGCACCAGCACAATGGTAACTGCTTTCAGTTAAAGACTTTTTGGAACAATGTATTTGCAATAATTGAGCAAAGTTAATACGTATCATTCTGATATTCCACATATTCCTATCACATAACTTCCTTTAATTTAAGCTTTAAACAATTTTAATCACTGGCAGTAACACTTATCATCAAGACATTCACACTATTAATGTTAAGCCCCAGACACAAATGACGCACCAGATATTTTAAGAAGCTGGTATATTAATGCTGCTAGTAAAAAAAATATACTTTTAAATATATTTTTTCTTCATACTGTGTTATGTTTAAACAGAATCTCTGAATTCTGTGATATAGGAACTATGTTCTACTTGTTTTACACAAAATTCTCAATTCAAATTAACTGCGAAAACATGGTCCTTCTCTCTGGACAAATTTTGTATTTTTTATTTCTTTATTTTAAACTGGCATGCATAAAATTTTTTTGTGCCTCATTCATACACAATAATGAGCTTCTGAAAGTACTGTAAATTTGCTCTCAATACAGTATAATGGTAGAAACTCTGTAATACAGTTACAGAAAGACAAAAACTTTACTTCTAAATTCACTTGGAAGTAAAACAAACAAACACAACCCTTTCCAATTTTGAGAGGAAGAAACTAAACTCAATTCCAGAAGTTAAAAAGCTGAAATGCTGTGGTAAACTGCAGTCCATACTTAAGAACAGTCATGGTAATCAGTCCATCCACCTCAGAATCCTTTCTTTCAGTGCCCAGAGCTACATACACCATTAAGAGAAAGTACAGAATGGAGCAAAAATTGAGATGTTGACATAACACATCTTTCTAAATACTCAGCTTCCAACCTTTTGCAGGAAGTGGCTTCCTAAAACAGACATGTTTTCTGTATATTTGATTACCTTCGCTGACTTACTCTCTATGATCTTGTGCAGCTTCTAAATTTCTAACCTATGGAAAAACAAAATTAATTTTTTCAACTGGCCTTTCCTGTTGGTGGCCACTCAACAATCCTAGAACTTTTAGGAGACTAACATCAACACCATGTTTCAGCTAGAACTTACATCTCCCATGTTTATACTCTCAATGCTAAGAAGATATCTCTCTCAGCTGAACACTGCACTAAAATTAAAGTTCCAACAGAAAAACTGTTCTACAGAATTTGCAGAACAGCACATCCAGGGGTTAGTGAAATCCCATTGCTGTAATAGCTGCCTCAATGGTCACCATGGGAGGTGCCTGACAAGGCACAGTATTTTTGTTAATTATGAATGTTGATTCATTATCTCTACCAGATGCTTTTTCATTTTTCTTCCAGTATTTCAGATTTCAGCAAGGTTCTGTTCTTGGATGATTTAAACTCTTCCATCAGCTTCATGTTCACCGCCAAGGCATTCTTTTCCTTCTCCTTGGTCTCATGAAGGTCTGTTTCTCTGGCCCTTTGCTTTTCTTCTTGTCCACACCATGCTTTTCTTCTTGTTCACACTGTAACACCTTTAATTTTTGGAAGCTTTGGTAAATTTCTCTTCTTCTTTCCTTTTCTTCACTTGTAAGTCTTCCAAGCTTCAAATGTCAGAGAGTGCTGGAAGGGATGCCTCAAGCACAAATCTGTAAGGCAAAGACCACACTTTTTGTTGTGTTGTCTCTCTCATATGCCAAAGCGGGGAAGAGAGGGAAGAGCTAGTTAACCCAGGGTTTTAGCCCACCCCTTTCAACACCTCTTTTCAACAATGGGAATCCCAAAAGGGAAGTTTGCTTTCCTATTTCAAAACAAATCTGTGCAACTGAGATTTGTGCTGGCTCAGGGACTGCTGCACAGGGCAATGGTGGATTCAGTCAGTTGTAACACGTTTATGCTGGAAGTGAGAGATTTCAGCAATTTCAAAGCATGCACAGATAGCCAGCTCTGTGCTCTGTGTCTGGCTAGCTCCCTCAGTTTATCAGAAAACCAATCCAGCAGAATTCTGCTGACACAATGACCTAAATCACCTCATGAAGAATAAGCTAAATTGCACAACAGCAGACATAGAAAAAATAAAGACAGCACATGTGGTGTAGATTGGACAAAAGTAACAGCCGAGAGATTACTTGGAACAGTTTATATCCCTAACAAGTATTCCTGATGTTTGAGAATGCAATATGATTAATCAGGAAACAAGCTTTTCTTTCAAAAAAGCTAAATGGAAGCCTATAACAAAACATTCTTCTAATTCACATCAAAATGGTATATTCTGTCTGTTTACATGTAAAGGCAGAACCACTCCTTGTAAATTAGCCACAGTCCTCACAGACATGCTTTAAATTCATCCAGCATTGATACAGTTTTGCAACAAAGCACAGGTTATCTTGGGGAAAAATAGTGTTACTGCCTCCCTTGTATTGCTGTGTGATACATTTCCTGCTCCAAGTTTCCTTACTATTTAAAAATGCCTTTTAGACAATCACAGCAATCAAAATAAATACAGATTCCAAAAGATTGCATACATTTGGGATTTATGCTTGAAATAAAGTTTTCACATAGGAATTTAATGTTTAATGAAACAATATGAACCTGATAACAAAAAAAACCTTCAAATAAATGAACAAACATGTTTAAAAAAATCTTCCAATCTGAGCATGCAGTATTGGTAGGTAGAAGATGGACTATTTCCAGATAAAGGTGGCAGTCAGTAGAGATTAAATATACCACGGTCTCCATTCTGAGTGAAGGAAGATGATGAACAGAACAAAGCAAGTCACTGAAGACTGTTGCTTGTCGTCAAAAGAAGACTCCACGATCATTAAAAGCTGTTGTTATTACATGGTATAGTAAAAAGGGAAACACAGCAACACTTACCAGATTGTTCCACATGCTGCTAGCAGCTGGGTGTTTTTACAGGCAGGAATTTAGCTGGCAATGAATCAGGAGAACTGGATGTCCATGTGGCTCTCCAAATATCAAACAGAATTCAAGCTTCATGGTAAGGGATCATCAGTTAAGACATTCTAACGTCTCCTCATGTATTAGCTGAATCTGAGACCACAACGAATCCGTGCTGGTATCCCACACCAAAACAGTGTCTTGACATGGACATAGTATTGCTGAAGGCCCCTATCTTCTATTTTTCTTCCTTGCAAGTTATCTTCATATCCTCTGTTTTGATACAGCAAGGTTTTAAGGGGGCACGAATACAGGGCTGTTCCACTATAAACAGACATTTCTGAAGAACTCTGCATTCCTGGACTTCAGGGTCTCTTGATCTTTGGCTCCCAGCAGGGATTGAGGAGGTCCAAAATATTTGCATGGCTCAAGAGTATGACATGATCAGAGCAAAATGTTAAGCCTTATTGCTATGCATACTAGGTCTTGGGAACATGTGGAACAAACAACCAAACCTGGCTGCACACCAAGATTTAAAACAGGAAGATGACATCCAGTCTCCACGACTCCAGGCCAGGAGATACTTGGTATGGACAACTGCAAAACTCTGTAAGGAAGCACCTGGAAGGCTGCCAAAGTCACCTAGGGCATAGCTGCAGCAAGTCACACTGTAATGGCCTGCATGGAGAAACCACTGCCTACTGAAACAGTTGAAACAGGAATGAAGTCACTGCAATTATTCACCAGCCATACCACACTACAGAATCATACAGTGCTGATCCACATATTTTGAAGTGACAAAAAATCCAATTCACAAAGTAAAATAAAACAAAACAAAATCCAACACATGCAAATATGCACTTAACAGCCAAAAAAGGAAAATAACAAAGGATGAGATCAAAATTAATACTGCTGTTTCAGAATTACTCATATTGTTTTGTTCACATCACTCTTCAAATATGAAACACTTTAGACCTTCTAGTAAAATACTCAAAACGAGGTAAAAGATCTGCATTACTTTACTGCTTATTATTTAAAGATAAACATATATGGTCTCATGTGAGACCTAATGCACACTATGTGAATAAGAAAATATATTTAGGCTTGAATGAAGTAAGGCAAGTACCTTATAATCTTGATCTGGTAGCATGTTGAGTAAGAAAGTCACCATCTTCTGTGGAAATTCATATTTTATTGTCCAAAATAATAATTCTTCTAGAAAACATTTATGCTTCAAAACATCCATGATAGATTGATCTGCATAAAAGGTTGGAGCAGGGTATGTATGATGTAATAAGTATTAAAACTAAAAACAATCATAGTGCAGTTGAATTCATAAAAATTCAGGAACAAAAATTTAAGAACATCTTAGTGCATTCTGTAAATAATTATTTTTTTTCAACACTGGGAAAATTAATGTGGCCAACACTGCATAGTGTCAAAATCTGTACAGTAAAAACAACCTCCCAGAGAAGCCAATGAAAGTTTTCAGTACAATTCCACCACAGAATCCAATTTTCATTGATTGCATTGAATCATATCACCTTACTGTCCTAGGTACACTGACTATAATGTACCACAGCAAATTGCACAATATTTACAGGGCTACTTAATCGAGGGAAACAATGCAGACTACTACTTACTGAAGTTAAAACAGCAAAACAAAATACAATTTATGATTAAGTGATGAGTTCTATTACCTAGAAACACTTTACAAAGCTCTAAACAAGCTAAATAGAAGCAATAATGTATCTGTTATTCTTATTTTCAAAGCAATGACCAATCGACCAAACACAAAGCTGCTGGTTGGTGTCTTTTTATATAAAAATTACCATAATCAGATAATCAGGCATTAACTCCTTTCTCATCTTTCCCCATTCACCTCCTGGCCATTCACTCTGCCCCCTTACTCATGCTGACAGCAGAGTCCCCCTGTGGGGGACCTATATAGGAATCAAGTCCAGTATCTGACATTCTGTCAGCTGTGTTTTCAAGCAGATCAGTTTCCTGATTGCAAAGCTGCAAAATGACTTTTGCTAGAACAAACAGTTTGTGAAATTGCTTGACAGAGCATAAATCATATTAACTCTGGTTTTAAACATACTAAAATATAAAGATTCTTTATCATGATTTTTCAAGAGGTTCATTATTTATAATTTAAAACCACAACGGGTATTGTTCACTCCAGTGAGACAGGAGGACTAAATAAGAAAGGAATAATAATAATATTCCTGTATACCTAGAAATCAACTACACCTGAAGATGTATAACACCACACACAAATCCCGTATTCCAATGCAAGCTTATGAAGTGCTCCCACCAAAAATACTTCAGCTGAACATCATCTGGCCTTGAAGACTCACATCTTTACTGAAGTATGACAGCATTAGAGACTGCACTGGATTGCTTTGTGCCTATTCTAAGTAGGATAGGCATTTGTGCTTTTCCTAAGCAGCAATTACCTCAATTTTCCACTATTACTAAAGGTCAGAGTTCCCCAGTCAAGTGACAAATTAGCCCAAATTTAAATTTTAGGGTTCTTCTCAAGACTCCAGCAAGTCTCAAAAGGACAAGAACATGTTTCATGCGATATATTCTACAAGCATTGAAATAAAAATATTACCTTCACAAAATCCTAAGAGGTATTTTAGTACCAAAATATTCTGTAAAGCAGTACATATCACCTACTGCAAGAAACATAATGATCATTTATGTTCTCTTCCTTGTCTCATTAAGAAATTGTGCTTGTGATTTGACTGCCCATGAAAGTTTGGCAGCCGTGCAGACTGGTGTCCTCTGTCCACAGAGCAGACAGCACAAGTTCAGGGACATGCCAGATGCTCCCGAATGTGAACACTGGGCACGCAGACAAGTGACACAACGCCCTCTCTGTCACTGATGTGCAGCTTCCTCTGACACACGTACACTGGAACAGTGCATATCAAACACTTTATGCAGCAGTTTCAGGCAGGGACAGAAGAATACATATCCACTTACATCTGCTACAGAATTTAAGTAGGCAGAATGCTCTTACCCAACTTGGAAAATTTGTCAAGAACACTGGGACTAAGGTTCCCACTCATGTGAAAAGTACCACATGATTTTAGATTTCTTTAAACAAACAAAAAAAATACAGTGCCTGTAGGTTTAAAATTATCTTAAATATCCGGTAGTTCAGTTAAATGCAGGATGCAGGTTTCAAAACAAAGTAAAATAAAAATTCTCTCAATACTCAGTCCCATACCTGTATCAGTGAACCTCAGCATAAAAATTGTATTTTCTTTAAAAAAACCTTTCATTTTCCTAGTGTCACAAAAGACCTCACAGAGTGTTGTAAATATCTCTCTGGAATATGAGACTTAGCATTCCAAGATATCTCCAGTATATAAATAATCCTCTATGAAGACAGTACCACTGAAGACCTAGGATGGGACGGGGAGTCTGCTTATATGGAAAAGGTAAATCTGTTTTTATTCAATACTCAGTTTTCTAAAATTTTCTTTTCATACTCTTATTTTATACCCTATTGGACATAAAATATGAATACTGAAAACTTCAGAAAACTATTTTGATATTTAATAAAAACAGATACTTACCCTTCCCCCATTGGCAGACTCCCTCCTCTGGGGCAGATATTAGGAGCTATCAACATCATGAGCACAATCCATGTTGGGATGCCTTAGAGGGGGAAGACTACAATCCTGAGGGGAAATGAAATGTTGAATTCAAGTATCACTTCTCCTGAAATGCCACTGTTGATATTGGTTTTCCGATCAAGCAGCTTTTAAACCTGAACTTCTTCCCTGTCTGTTTCTCGTAATTAGTTATTATGCATCATCTTGTGTTACCTAACTTGTCTTTTAGACAACCTAACAGCCTCTAAAATTCAAGAGAACTTTTCCTGGATGTCCCTAGATTTCCGCATTTCTCCAAAACTACCACCTCTTCCACATTATTATTCTCTACCACATGCTTTTACACACCATTTTTAAAATCATCTCTTAATGACATCATTGGCAAAACATCTAGTTCTCTGCTTTGCCAGCTTCCTAGTCTTTTTCCTTCCATCTGAAAACACCAGAAACAACCAATTTTACTTTCCCATAATCCTCACATCTTCATACCATTTTACTAATACATGAATGAACCTTTGTTTTTCAAACTCAAGCTCCAAACCTTCACTCCAGAGACCCTCTAGAAATTTTATTCCAACTTTCACCAGTTTTTCCACTCAAACGTTCTCTTCTTAAGGCTTCTAATTCTTTGTGCTCCTTATGTCAGTCTCCTCACACTCATATTAAATTAAAACCAAAAAAAAAAAGCCTTCTTTACTTAACAATAGCATTCAAATATTATTATTTAAACATTTTTTAGCACAAAACATGTCAAGAACAGGACAGGATTAGCTTGTCCCTAGTCTATGGTCATTCTTGAATTAAAAATGCTCATGTTGGACAAGAAATTGCACAGAGGACTAATTTCAAGCTGGAAAAATAATGGAGTGGTTTCATGGGAGACTTTGTTCAAGTATTTTATCCTAAACATTACTAGAACAGTACAGAAAGACCAATCAGAAGCAGAGAGAACCATTCTTGTCTGGCTGAGAACACGATCATACTGTACAGTGGCACGATCAAAAAAAAGTTATGAACAAATACATCAAACATTTCCTTGTAAAGCTGGATTGCAGCCTTGACAGCCACACAGTGAAAAACTGAATTTGCAGGTTTTTGCAGGTCAGCTTACAACACAGAGAGGATAATGGTCAAACAGAGTCCCAGTCAGTGGTACTCACTCAAGGGAAATCAAAATTGCCAATTACCACATTTTCACTTTCTATTCTTTTTTAGACTTCAATATGTTTCATACTTGTCATATGCAGCACTATAGTGCTTGGGAAGTGAATGAGTATCTCTAGATAATTTTTCAGACAGACATAAAGCAAATATGATAAACTGAGACCAGTACTTTATAAATACCTTTGGTGGTGCTGCTTAGTTTCACCCTCTTGCGCTTTCCCACACCTTGGCTACCATCCTGGTCCTCCTGGGGTAGGGGAAGAGTTTAAAAAATTGATAATCTTATACTTTGAATCTTATTGCCAAGAGATGGTATGGTCTCAAAAATCTGGTTTAACTACCAAGCTAAAACAAGAAGCTCTGAATATACTTTCTTACTAGAAAAATACTTTTACTGTTTACATGAACTATGGACTGTGCACAACTGGTTAGAAAAAAAGTTAAATTTTTTTATTTGCCTTTATTTCCCCCTACATTCAACATTATCATCTGCAAGTTCAGACATATTCATCTATTTCATTAATTTTGTGAGGTTACTTGCTTTGATTTCTGAACTAATTCCTACAAAAATGTTTAATACTACAAAATTTCTAAATGTTGCACATCCAAGGCTTTCCTTTATCTACCTGTAGGGTTTGTGGGTTTTTGTTCCCTAAAATGACAAAAATCAGCCAATATATCAATAGCCATATATCAAAGTTGGTAACACAACTAGCTAGACACTTTCTAATCAATATAAATTTTCTATTCAAGTACTTTTGACACCTTTAAGAGGCCAATTCTAATTGCTTGCTCCCTACAGAACAATGAAAACACTTTACACAGCACTTGTCATCTGAAGCTTCCAAAATAGCAAAAGTTCCAAAATGTAATGCAAGTTAAATACATCTCCACTACCACTTCACAAAATCTAACACTGGGTGTTAAAAAGAATGCAACATTATAGAACCATGTTAAATGCAGCAAGGATCTTTATTAACAATGGTAGTCCTAATGAAACAGTGCAAATAAAGTTTCTTACTGGAGCTAATAAAATGAGATATAATTCAGGTATCTACTGTTTAAATGTAAAGTAATCAATATCCTTCTCCAAGGATATGGCAAATGCCATGTTTTATTTCCAAACTTTACCTAAATGTTAAAGAACCTGAATCTCAAGAAGTTACTATCCTTCCTTGGGAAAAAAGATTATTCATATTATTTATCTAAAGTATGGTGTTAAATGAAAGGTCTGAATTTTCCTATCCTTTCACTACCTCCATCTGACAATTCATTTCAACATGGACACACACTTGAACTCTTAGCTGTCCTGTGGCCCTTGTGAACACAGGCTACTTTAGTACTTCAACTGGGAATGAGTCAGTCAGTTCTCTGGATGTTGCCACTGCCCACCCCCCCATCAGAGGGAACAAGTACTCTTAAGAAAAAAAATCAGACTTGCTGGAATATTATTATGAAATGCCAGACTCTGGCAATTTAACTTGTAAAATTTTCCTTCTGCCCTGAAAAAAACATCAGTGAAAAAAGTTAATTTCTTTTTTATAATCTTTTTCTTAATCAAGGTCTGCTTGACAAATATCAATTCCTGAAAAGAATGTCCAATCCCTTAATCTGAAAGTCAAAACATACTGTGCAGGGGGAAGGCTGAAACGTTTATTAAAAAAATTATGTTACTAGAGAAATTATGAGAAAGTGACCTTGTTTTATAACTTCACTTCCTCTCCTTTGTACTCCCCATCTGAGTTACACAGGGCATTTAGAGGTTTTTTTAATGCATTATTATACTTCTTAGGGAAGAATGCAACTATATTAGCATTAAGAAATGTGGCAAGAGTACACTTTTAACTGGATTTTCTTCCTCTGGTATTTAAGATGAATCTACAAAGGCTAATAATGTTCTTACCAAGACCTAATGGTACCATTGTTTCACTGATGGAACACTAGATTATAAAATTCATATAGACTACAAATCAGAGCAGCACTTCTGCAGGGAACTAGACAGCTTGAGGTATCTAATAGTTGGATATTTAGTTTCATTTCTACGATAGTAGAAAGTTCTAAGCTAAAAATTCATCTGAAGGATGGCTGTTATTTCTCATGTTTTCCTTCGTGCAAAAGGAGAAATAAGGCTCTGTCTAAATCTGATTTGAGAAGATGTTATGTTCCAAGGAATCAAATAAAACACAATCCATGAATTCCTTTACCACACTGAGGAATGGTCTTATATTAGATCTCTCTTTACATTATTTAAAGTTTGTTATATTACCCTACCAAAACTCCTGCTAAGACTTACTAGTTGAAATTAGGCTTTAAATCGTTTAGAAATGAAGATGAGAAACAACTTGATAAAGTAACTCCACCAGAATTTAAGCTTCCTCACTAAATTCCATTTATTTATTACAGCTCAACCTAAAATGAGATTCTCTCCTTTTTACTCCCATTCAATATGTTTGGTAAGTAAGGTCAAGTCTATACTTGGGAATTTATCTACAGAGAAATTCTCACTGCTGCTATCACCAGTTCAGCTAGATTCTCAAGTCCCAAAAACTGGTCACACAATTCACAGCATTAAATGCTTTCAGTTTGCTTTAAGCAAGCCAAATCTATTTGATAGGGACTTTTCAAATACCTACACAGGTTTCTTCTACATTACATATATATAAATTAAACTGAAATAGTTTTAGCAAAAATAAGGATTTTTCAAGAGGCCCTTAGTAAATCAAAGGCAAGATACCTATTCCTTTACACCTCCATTATTTCTGATTATTAAAATGGGGATAAATATATGGCAGATAGAAGAGTTAAGGTTTGTGAGATTTGGCTGCAAGCATTCTCTCCATGTAATATTCTGTTGCAGTTCATTACAGTCTTTAAAAACAGTCTCACCTCATCTGAAGAATCCCCTTGTCCTGATGTTGCTGTAGCACCTGCTAAACCTTTTGAAATAAAAAAAATTCAGAGATTCCTTTCATAAATCTTATACTGGAAAGACAGCATTTTACAATATTTAAGTATGAAATAGAACACTGCATTAATTTTCTTTAAAAGATACATAGCAGTGGACTGAGAAGTTGGAGTTAGATTTCCAAGTAACACAAAATCAGGGATTTGCAAGTAATGTTCCATTGCAGAACTTCAATGTACCAAGTTAATGGAGACATGTTCTCTCAGAAATTGAAAAAAATTCTGATGGTCTTCAGTGGTCCAAAAAAAATAAACCACAGCACTTTTGTAAGAATAGGTGGCTTAACTTAGTGGCAGTGACAAAATTCCACTACGAGCAATTTCATCTTGCCTACTCAAATTCCACTAATGCTACGACTGGAAAAATGGTGCTTAGTATATTAGCAACAAAACACTAACATGTTTAGCTTTGCTGATAGAAATAAAATGAGTCCTGCAATTTGGTAGTGCAAATAACAGGTGATTCTAAGTTTCATTAAGCTTTGGGGGTTTTAATATAAACTCCTCTTTAGGTTTATTTTTAAAGTTTTCTCTTGAAATATTTTTCTACACAAACCTTGAACAGCTAATGTGCTAGTTCCAGCTCCTTGTTCCTGCATACCACATGCAATTTTATCCTCAGGAAATGCCAGTCCAGAGCCTTTCAAAGCAATGAGGTACTTTTCGTGACTTTTCTTTGTGCATGCATTCTCTCCAACACCTTGAATACACACATAAAATAGCATTAAAGCACAAC